>NDGN011324222.1:0-28176 GCA_002564285.1 Tympanoctomys barrerae
GGCTGTAAACAGGCAGATCACTACAAGTCCGATCTAGTAGTGAGACCCTGAACACCCTGTGGACCCTTCCCTAAGATTATAAAAAAAAAAGTATTGTCCCAGTATTGGTAAATCGTAGATTTGAAGGAAGCATAAAAGTCTCTCGTTCATAACAGAGAAGTCACTCACTTATAACAGAAAAGCTTTAAAGAAGGATGACTGAAATCAGATGAGTTGGTCTGAGCCAGCTGACTGCGTTAGACGTGGCTCCTGTCTGCGTGCGTTGTCAGGCTGGGCCCTGCTTTAAGTGAAGACCAATGAGGTTGACTTTCTTATTTTTATTTATTTAATTTTTTTTTGTGCACCCAGGGATTGAACTCAGGCCCTTGCGCTTGCCAGGGAAGTGCTTATTCCACTGTGCCATCTCCCCGGCCCAAGGTTGACTTTTAAAATACAGGTTTTTTTACTCGATAGGCCAGGGTGGGCTGTTTTGTTTTGATTTTGTGGTACTGAGTTTTGAGCCCAGACAGAGCTACATCCCAACGCTTTTTTATTTTGAGATGGGATCTTGCAAGTTGCGCAGGCCAGGCTTAGTGCTGTGCTCCACTTCCTTTGGCCTCCAAAGTGCTGTCATCACAGGCAAGTGCCCTCACTGGGCTCGGTCATTTTTCTGTGAGAGAGAAAGTACCGTGTTTCTGCATAGCTAAAAATTGTCTATCTACTTTATTCTGGAGCTGGATATTAAACATGCTGAGCCATGGGTGTACTTTCAGCCAGCGTGCCTGAGGTTACTCAGCCTTGTGTCTCTGTGAGGGTCATGTGTGCTCTCCCGAGGGGCTGTGGCGGTTTGGGCCCCTTTCCTGAATGGGCCCCCGAGTGCTGAGTGCTGACTGCGCTCCGCTTCGTTGCAGCATCACCCTCGGCGGCTTCGGGGCCGACCGCTTCTACCTGGGCCAGTGGCGCGAAGGCCTGGGCAAGCTCTTCAGCTTCGGTGGCCTTGGGATATGGACACTCATAGACGTCCTGCTGATCGGCGTTGGCTATGTGGGCCCAGCAGACGGCTCCTTGTACATTTAGCTAGGGTTTGTGCTTCGAGAGGAGCAGTACTAGGAAAATATGTTCAACCTGTAGGAATTAATGTGAGTGATGAATTTGTATGTCTTTAATGTACAGCATCTGTACTTTGCTTGCCTTGATGAAGGTAAAATAAACCTTGAACCATGCTGACCTGAAACTTTTTATTTGCCTGAATTTTTTCTTTTCTGTGAAAAAATGTAAACCTAGCCAGAAAACAATTCTGCGTGGGTGCGAGTGCATTTAACTCAGTGCCGTTGGCTTTACAGTATGCGAGTCACACCGTGTCCTCATGTCTGCAGCGGGCCTGCCGTCTGCCCTGGACAGCCTTGCAGCTGCAGGCAGGGGCAGCTTTTTGTTCTGTTAATGGACTAAAGTCACCTACCCAAGCTTCAGTTGTCTGTGAGCTTTGTGTTGTAGTCTTCGTAAAGTAAAATGCAGAACTTTGTCTGGTCGCCATGATTTGTATTTTGTTAATATAAAAGTTCACAAGAGTACTGAAAAATTTCATAAAGCTCACATTTAGGAAATACAGTAGGCCTGTTTCTATGTTAAATTATCTTCAATAGTCTAGCACCTTACCTTATTAAATGAAGTATTCAGGGCAGTGCTGCATTCCAACAGTGATGAACACCTGCCTGGCTTATGGACAGAAGCGTTGGCCAATGCGTTTCGGTGTGATAAGTAGTTGATCTGGTACGGACCTGTTATAGATCTTTATTGGACAGAACAGAAGTCCAAAGTGGATTTTACTCAAGGTTGCTTTTGAAACCTCTAAAATTTCCTCACATTCTTTCTTTTAAATTTGAGTGTCCAAGTATTGAGTTGTAAACTATACCTAGCAAAGCAGATCTAGAAGCTATAAAATA
Source organism: Tympanoctomys barrerae (assembly GCA_002564285.1). NCBI lineage: Eukaryota > Metazoa > Chordata > Mammalia > Rodentia > Octodontidae > Tympanoctomys > Tympanoctomys barrerae. The sequence goes on from NDGN011324222.1 coordinate 1,923, forward strand.
TACTGGGGATATATCCGTAAATCTCGTGAGACAAACCTGTTTTGTCTCCGGATTTACTACTTACAGGCTCCTTGAAAGGAGAACGAAGTCGCTTTGGTAACTTGCTGAAGACCTGGCTTCTAATCAGAGTCCATTAGGGGGTGTCTGGGGTGGGTGGAGAGCAGTTCCACCTGTGGTCACTAGGGGGCGCATCTCCAGCGCACTGGCTGTCCTGTTTCCAAAGCAGCTCATTTTAAGGGTCCCCCGTCCCCGTCCCGTTCCCCCCCCCCCCNGCTGGGAGTAGCCCATTGTGTGTGTGCCTTTCTTTTCGAGGGCATCTGACCACTTTCTTAGCTGTAAGACTTCTGGTTGAAAAAATATTTTTTTAGAAAAGGAATTTTTAAATGATAGTTGACATAGTTATGTTACTGATTTCTTTGAGTTCATTGAAAAGAAAGGTTGTGCTAACATTGTTTGGACAATAAGTGGCAATATCTTGTATTCAGCAACTAAAGATAACTACACGATGTACTTATCATTGTTATCCTATTTGGAAGTTTTACTTTATTTTTCCTCTTTAAAATAAAAGGAATTTTTCCGGGGAGAGGGGAGTAAAAATGCGCAAGATGGGATATGTACATAATCAGACCCCAAACTGAATGTAATCACTGTGTATTGCAAACACAATAAAATGATAATCTAATAAAAATAAGAGCAAGATTTCCCGCCAGAAGCAGTCCTTTTGCTGACTACAACAGGAACTTTCTAACCAAACTAATAACGTAGCTGTGTGTCGAATAACTCACATTTTCCTGTTGGGCGCCCGCATGAGACAGGGCCAGGGAAAGGCGGCGGGGAAGTCCTGGCTGTCTGCTTTGGCTGTGAAGGGAGTAAGTCACAGCTTCTGCCATCGTTACTGCTTTCGGGCCTAAGTTAAATGTGATGCTGCAGTATGTGAAAAGCGACATCAGTGGTTCTGTAGAATTCATAAAAGGAGACAAAAATAAACTTGTTCCTAAACCCTAAAAGGTTTGTGTGAAGGAGGCTTTAGAACCTAGGGAACATTAGCCAACTTGGGACCTGACCCTTCTGGAGGAGCTGGCCTCCAAGACAGAACTAGTAGGGTATATGAGAGATTTGGGGGAGAGGGGGTGCTGGTTTGTTGTTTTGTTTTGTACTATTTAGAGTCAGGGTCTCGTCATGAAATTGAAGCTGGCCCTGAGTTCTCCCTAGCCCACGCTGGTCTCAAACTCAGTGATCCTCCTACCTCAGCCTCCAGAGTGCGGGGTTACAGGCATGAGCCACTGTGCCCGGACAGATTTTCAGATACAAGTTAAACACATGAATAATGAACTATGCATTGCCCCTAAAATACAGAGTAAAGCACTTTCAAAGGGCCCTAACATGGGTCAGGGTAATCTACAAATCCCAGGGGCTTCTGCTGACAGCCTGGCCTGGCCTTCAGGTTCTATTCCCATGCTGTCTTAGTCCATGTAGAGTGCTCTAAGGAAGAACCGGGGTGGCTCACACACAAACTCACTGCTCCCAGCTTTGAAGGCTGGGAAGCCCGAGTGCTGGCAGATTGTGACCTAGAGAAAGTCTGTTTCCTTACATCACCTGTGTCCTCGCGTGGGGTTGGCGGGAGGGCTTCTCTAGCTGTCTTTAATAAGGGCTTAATTCCTTTGTGAGCTCTCCCCCACTATGACTTAATCACCTCTGAAAACTTGGGGACTAAGATCAAGTATGAACTTCTGGGGCTGGGGAAGACCTCAGGCATGCCTTGGGCTCTGATTAGGGAATCTGAGGGAACCTACTTACACAGCTTAGGAAGTGCATCAGTCTTCCCTCCTCTGCCGATGGTTCTCTGGCCACACAGGATTTGTCACTGCCACGTGCCATCTGTCACTATGTAGTCTTTCTGTCCCTACATTGCTTCCTCAGCACTCTTGGTTTCATCCAGTGTTTCCTTCCTCACAGGAAGGTGCTGTGCTGTGTATTTCTCTCCTCCCTAGCATGATGCCTTACACACCAAGGCCTTTGCGTACTGCAGAGGAACTTGGTATCTTGGAGGTTTGAAGAGGTTGCACAGACCTGCAGAGACTGGGGCTTGAGGTGGCTGCAGGAATGTTTGAAAATTGACATCGGGTAAATAAGCACTTGTCTACAGCACCATGTCAATCCTGACTCCTGCAAACTGCTGAGGAACAGTTCTGGCTTATGGGGCTTATAAAAAGATATTTTTAAAACATCTTATGCCTCAAGATTTTCAAATGTAAAAATATCTTCTGTGTGCCACGCCACTTCGCTTCACCATGATTTGCTTTATACCTTATGCCAGAACTGCATTTATTTTTGGTGTATCATCAGCTAAGGAATTTGCAAATGACTTTTTTCCTTCTGTCAGCAATGAGTAGAAAATGAGCTCTGTTGCAGCTTTTTAGATACAACACAGAGAGCTCAGAGTGAAGAGATTCCTTCTCTCCTGCTCTGAAACTTCCCCAGCTATGCTGGATCAATGAGAGTACATAGCTTAATTTCATTTGTTTATATTTGTTTGTGCTGAGGATTGAACTCAGGACCCTCCATGCTAGGAAAAGTCTCTACCACTGAGCCCCTAGAAAACATCTTGTATGTACTAATGATGCATATATTTTGAGATGGTGAAATGACCCCTATAGTCAAGAAAAATAAACATTTCCACTGTCACACAGTACATTTATGTGTGTGGTAAGAGCATGTTAGCCTTACTCCTATAAATTTTCTGTGTGGCACATATAGCCCTTCATATGGTTTAAACATGAAGCATCCCCCAAAGACCCAGCCTGAGAGTGCAAGCCCCAAAGCAGCCATGTTCATAGATGAGGCCTAGATCGGTGGTGGGGTCTGCAGGGCCTTTACCTCAGTGGAGCCAGTTGGAGGAAGCGGATCCCAGGGTGGTGGCCTCTCTGGTGCTCTCCTCTCCGCCTCTTCTGGATGCCACGGGGTGAACAGCTCATCTCTGCCAGGCCTTTCTACCTTGATGTCCCTGCCTTGGAGCCAGGTGCCTGTGGACTGAAACCTCTAAGCCTTTTAAAGTTGTTTGTGTCAAGCATTTGATCACAAAGACAGGAAACTGACTAAATCATGATGCTGTACACTATAGCTGCCATCTATTTATTTGTTTGTCTATTTATTTATTTATTTGCTTGCAGTGTTGATGAAAAACAGAGGTAGTCCAGTGCTCTACACTGAGGGATACCCTCAGCATCTGCAAGCTAAATTTAAAATCTAGGGGAGGGACTGGGGAGATAGCTTGGAACCTCAGGTGTGCCTTGCTGCCCTGGAACTCGGCATGGTAGCACATGTCTGTAATCTCAGTGCTGGGGAGGCTGAGACAGGAGCATCACTGAACTGCATAGCAAGACCATGTATCTAAATAAAATAAAATCTAGGGAAAATCAGTATCAATTTTTAGATTTAAAGTGTTGGAATAATTTCTATAAACATATTTTCTGTTGTTTTTGCAAAATTAGGAAGCTCTACAAAAGGCCTAGGGACATAATTTACCAGGAGCCTCCATAAGGGCAGGGAGCCGCTGGTTCTTTGCTGCACTCCAGCTTTGAGAGCCCTGATGGCACAGAAGAGGCTCATGGGGATTCTCTGATGAATAAATAACGAGGGCATTCCAGGAGTCAGCCAATCACCTAAAAGTACTGCTATGAATTTTTTTAAAGTGGTAGGGTGCACCTGGATTGCAGCGTCTTTCTTTTCAGATAGTTAATGGCACAAACAACGTAGTGGAAACAAGCACATCCTTCACACCCACACCCACAAGTAAAAATCTCAGCAATGAAAGAGCAAATGCTAAAAATGTCTCCAAATGGCAGGAGAATGAAGTATTGGTCCTGTGCCCAAAACTGCTCCCACCAATAGTCCTAGTGAATCCACAGCATCCAGGATGCTCTCAGTGACAAGAGAAAGAGGTCTACTGTGAGAAGGGGAATAAAGCCCTCTTCCCTGTTACTGATGAGGGATGAACAGCATTGCTTGGATGAGACCCGTGAAAGGGGACCGGGCAACAGGCAGGGTGGATTCTCTGATGGATACGGAGGATCCATGCTGAATCCAAGAAAGAATCAAGCCCAAGGTGAAGCCCACAGGTCCTGAAATCTCCTCTGTGACTAGAAGAAGGAAATGTTGGTTCAAGACGTTAAAATGTTTTCATAAAGCTTGCTTCAGCAGTGTATATTTGAAAATTTTTGTAAAGAAACTGGAGACCACATTCTAATAAAGATATGGACCAGGTGCTTCTCTGCTTCACTCCTGTCTGACCCACAGAACATTGAACAGAACATAGAGTACAATTTCCAAAATGTTTAGAGCAATAAAAAAGAAAGGAACTGATTCATATGGCATCATGGAGTTGTCCACATTTCACTAGAACGGAATGATAGAATCAGCATGCTTTTCACTGGGATGACTCTACCAAGGTTTTTGTATTGCACATTGCTGTCTTCTATGTAGTTGCTCAGAGTACAGATATTAGCACATGGAGTTAGTCAAAGGAAAATTTTAAAGATTAGCTGCTACTTTAAGAAAACTGATGAAAATTAATAGTACTATCATTTCAGCTATATATACTAGCATGATTTTCTCCTTCCTTTTTTCCTTGTCTTTCCTCCTTTCCCTCATCTCCAGTGTTTATTCCTTATGTTCAATTTGTTTCTGTTTTTCTATATCTATTATACCTTTCAGATTTTACTTATTTCAGGTTCTTACACTAGGGGAACAATAGGAAGTTTACACATACGGGTCTGACTTATTTCACTTATGAGTATAGTCTCTAGTTGCATCACTTTACCTATAAAGGCCTCAAGTTTGTCTTTATAGCTGAGTAATGCTCCATTGTATAAAGTTATCACATCTTTTTTATCATTCCTCCAGATCTATACTATGCACTAACGTGAAAATGGATTAAAGACCTAAACATTAAAACAGAGACACTAAATCTACTAGAAGAGAAAGTAGGTGGAAATCTTGAAGACATAGGGGTAGGCAGAGAGCTCATGAACAAAACCAAAACTGCATGGGAAACACCTTAAAGAATTAACAACTGGGATTTCAATGAGAAGTTTCTGCACATCAAAAGAAATCAACAGTGAAAAAATAACCCACAAATTGGGGAAAAAAATCTTAATCATTCAGATATAGAATGACTCTAGTCAGGACAGACAATAGCAAGTAGTGGTGAAGATGTGAAGAAATCGGCTTCAGGCGTGGCGGTGGAGATGTCAATGGTACAGCCACCTTGAAAAAGGCTGCGGCAGTTCTTAAAAAGGCAATCTGTAAATTCACCATATGATTTTGCAATTCTGCCTCTAGGTTGTCTCAGTTATTCTCTCATTTCTGGGACAAATACTCATCATCCACAATGAAGGAAGGAAAAGTTTATTTAGCTCACAGTTTGTGGAGGTTTCGTGCATACTCGGCTGGCTCCAAGGTAGAGTGGCATGTGGCAGAAAGAAGCCGTTTGTGGAGTTGGCAAAGAGCAAGGTGAAGGGCAGCAGCTCTGGCAGCTGGCCAGCCTCTCTCCCCTCCGTATACTGCAATGAAAATTACCCACCCCAGCGTCAGGGTAGAGCACTCACAACTGCATTCCCAGAATTGGATATTGGATCAAGAATCAGTCACAGGGGTGGGGGAGATGGCTCAGTAGAGTAAGTGCTTGCCTGGCAAGCTTACGGGCCTGAGTTCAATCCCCAGTTCCGAACTCCAGCAGCTGTCTTGTGACTACATGAGGCTTGGAGGGACAACCAGACACTATAACATAGGAACACGTCTAAGAAAATTGAACCCTCAAAACTTGTTTATATCAACATTCTGGGGGCTGGGGATTTGGCTCAGTGGTAGAATGCTTGCCTAGCAAGCTGGAAGCCCTGGATTCGGTCCTCAGCACCAAAAAATAAACCACCTCTAAAAAACAATTCAACCAAAAAAATACAGTAAAATCAACATTATTCTGAATAGTAGAAAGTAGAAGCAGTCTAACAGTCCAGCTGATGGCTAAGCATAAACACAATGTAGTTTATCTGTAAAACAAAATGTTATACCATCATGAGACCGACTTATACACACTACAACATGGATAAACCTTTAAAAAAAAAAAAAAAGCTCAGCAAAAGAAGAGATTTACATTTTAAGATGGTGAACTGTGGGCCTGCGAGACAGCTCAGCAGTCTAAAGCACCTGCTTAGGCAAAGTGCAGGGACTGAGATTCGATCCCCAGCACCACATGCCATGCCAGCCCTGCCCTCAGGGGTGGGCTGAGCTGGCCACAAAAAAAATAAATTTAAAAGATGGTGAACTTTGTGGACTAATAGTCATTTCTCAATAAGGCTATTTAAAAAAAAAAAAATCTCAAGAGCTATATACACACACTATGGAAAGGAGAATAAGAGAACCAGAAAAAGGAAAGAGGGACCATCATCTGCAAAAAAAAAAAAAAAAAAAAAAAGATGAAGAGGGCTGGCAAGATAGCTCAGTGGACTAAGTGCCTGCTTAGGCAAGGGGAGGGACCGGGGTTCAATCTCCACACCACATGCTGCGCCAGCCCCACCCCCAGGTGCACTGAGCCAGCCACTGAGTCCTGTCATGGTGGCACACACCTGTAATCCCACCACTGGGGTGGCTGAAAACAGGATCACTATGAGTCCAAGCTGTGCAGTGAGACTCTGTACCAAATACATTTTTAAAAAAGAAAAGAAAAATGGAGAGTTTTTCTTACAGAAAAGATAACCTGAGGAACAGAGAAGTCCCCACAGAATTAGTTGTGCTACGGAACACTTAAGATGCATTCTTCCATTCAGCAAAATGCCCAGCCCCACTGTGGCAGGTACCTTCCGGGAGCTTTGGAGGTACAGCAGCAAACAAGTTCTTCCTTTCAGGAGAATATATCCTTATGCAGAAAAATGTAGGTACAAAGACACTGCTTCCAGCAAATCTTGCCACCGCAGAGGGGGGATTAATTTGTCCCCACTGCCATAGACACGTATTCGGGTTATGGATGTGCTGCCCCATTCACTGCTTCAACATGATTGCTTCTGATCAAAGAACTCATTGCACAGAAAAACTAATGAGGCGCCAAGTGTGAATTCAGCGGAAGTGGAAAATGGCCCCAATAATAACCAGAGTATGTTTGTAAACCCTAAATATTAAAAGATGCACAGCGCGAAAGACCGATACTCTTTTACCTCCAGACTCCTTAAGGTGGAGGGGGGCATTGGTTGGCGACATCTTTCATTTCCTTGATTTTGCAGGGGAGTGGTGGTGGTTTGGTCAGCTGGTGGTTCTAGCCGCTCTGTTTGTTTTTGATGCTGGAGACAGCACAAGGTTTCATGTGTTCCAGGCATGCACTCTACCGCTGGGACACATCCCCAGCCCTCTCATTTTCTACTATAAGTATTTAATGCTGTAAATGCTCCTCTAAGCCTGTTGAGGTACATCTCAGAAATTCTGTTGTGTATAATAAAAATACTTCACAGCTCCATTTTTAACTTCCACTTGGATCCAAGGGTCGTTTTAAAATATACTTTTTAATTTCCAAGTGTATGAGGGTTTTCAAGATATATTCTTGTAATTAGTTTCTGGTTGAATTTCATTGTGATCAAAGAGCTTTATTGTGATCAAAAGTTTTATTATGCTAAGTCTCTTAAATGACTTGGTTTGCGAATGGCTCGTTGTGGCCCATCTTGATAAATGTTATAGATGTACTTGAAAGGAAAATGTGTAATTGTGTTTCGTAAATGTCAATTAGGTCATGTTGGTTACTAGCATACTTTAGGAGTTCTAGATCCTTGAAAATATTCTGTCTAATCTATGAATTACTGACTGGTGTGTTGCAGTTCCAACTATAATGGCAAATTTGTACATTTCTCCTTACATTTCTCAGTTTTTACTTATATACTTTGACACTCTTGCTAGGCATACACCTTAAGGACTATGATGTTTTTGTAGTAAACCATATAAACCCTAAAAAATTGTTTCATATTTTTTAAAAATTATTTGGTACAGGGTCTCACTATGCAGCTCAGACTCGTAGTGATCCTCCTGTTTTTGGCCTCTCCAGCGCGGTCCCTACACTTGCCTAAGCAGGTGTTCAGCGTGCTGAGCTATCTCGCTGGCCCTTATTTAATCATTTTTAAGAGAGTTCAGTTGCATTGAAAGCTTCACCACCTCTCCTCCTCCTGTTTTTCCTTTTAGAATGTGTTTTCAGATTGGAAGTTTCCACAGATCTGTTTCTGAGTCCCCTGAATCTTTACTGCATCATCTCTGATCTGTTAATGTGTTCATCCAGTGAACTTTTAATTTTAGTTAGTATATTTTTGTAGTATAATTTTCCTCACTGTCTTTTTATATTTTCTGTATATTTGCTGAGGCTTTCTGTTATTTGTTTCAAGAGTTTTCCTAGTTACTTCCCACAGCACTTTTATCATTGCTGCCTTCAAGTCTTTGTCAGACAATTTCAGTGTCTGAGTTATTTTAATATAGGCACATTTTCATTATGTTTCCCATTCAAGTTGTTGAATGAAAACAACCCTTGGCATGCTGAATGAATTTTTTATTGTACCCTGGACATTTTGGGTATTGTGCTATGAAACCTCTTTAATTTTTTTCTCACTTTTAAATTGTTTTTCTGTTTATGTGCAGAATGCAGGTTCAGATAGGGGTGTAGCTGAGCTCCAGGTTGGAGTTTAGCAATTCCACTTCCGTGAAAATGGAGTTCAGAGCCTCACTGGCTTTTTCAGATGAAAGTCACTTAACCATCATATCCCTGAAGAGCAAGCTGTACTGCCTGTCGAGATCAGCATCTCAGATAACAGGGGTTGGCCTGCAAGAGCTGGAGACTTCATTACTATGAGTGCAAGTACTTGAATGCTTAGCTGCCAGGTAAGTTTGGAAGAAGACCTCAAGATCCAGAAATGACCACAGTTCCTCCAGCACCTCTGCCGCAGCTGGTGAGGTCCTGAGACCAAGAGCCCAGCTTAGCAGTGCCCACAATACCCCTCCACAGTGTGTCACTTCTGAGCTTCCTCATTTCTAGAAATTTGCTCTGTGGCAGAAAAACAACAAAGCAGGGAAGGGCAATTTGGGATATCAAGTTGAGAGCTGCGTAGGAAATTGATAAAGCCTGCTTCTGGGTGTGACCATGAGGGTGTGTCCAGAGAAGATGCCCTGTGAGAAGGCTGTGTGCATGAGGGTGGAACCACCCAACACACTATGGGCCCAGGTAGGGCGCCAAAGAGGGAAGTGAGGTTTGCTTGCATGCTCAGCCCTTCTCAAGCAGCTCTTTCTGCGGCCCAAACACAGAAGCGGACTCTAGATTCCTTGGCTTCTGAACAAGCAGATCAGAAGGCTCTCAGGCCCCCGCCTCACGCTGGTCTGCCTCTTGGCCTCTTTCTCATCTGAGGCCTCGCACTTGTGGTGGAGCAGCTGCCAGTTTCCCTGGCTGTCCAGGCCGCTGTGGCCCCTTCCGCCTCTGCAAGAGCTCCTGTAAGTCAGCTGGGCTGTGGGCAACAGCTTCTCTTAGATTGACTTCATAAGAGAACATTTTATTCCACTTTCATCCTTGAAAGGTTATCTTGGTGCATTCGGTCTTCAAGGTTTTCTGTTCCCCTTCAGCTGCCAGCGGTCTGGCTCTTAACATACGGAGATGTGCCGTTTCACATTGCTGGTGCGATGCTAACTCTAGTTGGTTTCTTCCTTTTCAGTATTTATTCTGCTCTGGGTCCTCTGAGGTGCTTACCTCTGCATTTTACCTCCTATTTATTCTTTTGAAAAATTCTTGACTCTAAGTATTTCTTCTGCCCCATCCCCTCTCTTCTTCTGTGACTCTGGTAACTTGTATGTTAGGATACCTAAGGATGTCCTTGAACACAGTATTTTACCTTGGTCATTTTTTTCTCTTTGCATTTCTGCTTGGATCATTTCTACTGACATAGTTTCAAATATTTTGATTTATCTACAGTTGTATTTAGGAGCTGGGGGGAGACTTTAGTAGAATAAGTGCTTGCCTGGCAAGCTTAAGGTCCTAAGTTCAATCCCTGGTTCTGCAAAGTAAATAAATAAATAAAGTACTATTCATTTGAATTATGTATCTGTCAAAAGAAATTATTACATGTGATATTCTGCAGTTCTTTTTTCTTTTTTTCGGTACCAGGGATTGAACTCGGGACCTTGTGCTTGCCAAGTACTTAAGCTGTTGAGATGTCTCCCCAGCCCTCTCATTCTTATAATTTCCATCTGTGACAAAATTCTCCATCTATTCATGCTTAGATGTATTAATAAATTAATTCTGGTTTTATTAAATTTCTTGTCTTCATGTTTCAACTCCAAGTCATTGAGTCTATTTCTGTTTATTGCTTTATGTCTAGATTGCTTTCCCTTTTTCAAATTGTAATTTTCTGTTGAATGCTAGACATTGTGTAAAATAGCACAGATTGAGATAAGTAATACACTAGCAAATTATTATACCTGTCGTAACTGGACTTCAGTATGCAAGGTTGGGTTATTGTAGTAAGGAGTTGAGCTGGGTGTGCATTTTGTCCTTCGCTCTTGTTAGGTACTTCAGTGCAGCTGAAACTTCAAATCTCTGTAAATATGGGACGTTATCACCGTAAGCTTAGACTGGGGACCGGGCTGCAGGACCTTTTCCTCAGGGTTCCTGCAGCTTCTTGGAAGCTCCGGCATGCCTGTGCCAGGAGCGCCCTTGGTGTGCTCTTGCCTGTCCTTGGGGGTGGGTATCCTCACTTTTTTCCCAGTGCCAGGCTTGTGGGGTGTGTGTGTGTGTGTGTGTGTGTGTGTGTGTGTGTGTGTGTACCCAGGAAGGGGTCTTCATTGCCTTGGCCCAACCTCCTCCTTAAATCCTAAACTTAAGCGTGGGGGCTCAGGGCTCTCCTGCCTCCTTCCCAAGGGCGGCTAAGTCCTCCAGGTACCTCTGGCTGTTCCTGGGGGGCTTTTCCCATGCACCACCGTGGCAGCAGGCCTCTGCTTGATGTTGGTATAAGATCTGCCAGCCTGGCTTCTTGTCTTCCCCCAGAAGCCAGAAGTCTTTGCTTCTGTCCCCCTCACAGTTGCCCTCGGGGCCACCGGTTGCCTGTATCTCGCCCAGAGAGAGTGGTTTTGCTTCTACCCTTTCTCCAAAAGCCGGGGACTCCATGCCTTATGGGAGGGAGCCTTTGGCGCCCCCCCCCCTGCTGGCTCAGGCTTCTGCTGCACAAAGGGCAGAACTGGATTGGTGGCAGGGGAGGCTTCTGCTTTGGGCAGCAGCTGACCTTGTCCTGCACCTCTGCAATCCCACCCCAGGGAGAGAGCGCTCCAGTCTCGCCTGCACCTGCTCCTCAATGATCTTGAAGTGAGCACCCGGCCCCCAAAACCCTACCCACTATTCTAAACGCACATCTAACCTCCAGTGGCTTTTAATTAGGGCTAAAATTGAGCCCACAGCTTCACCCCCAGCGGTGGCCACGCATTTCTCCCGAGCTCTGCCTAAGATGGGATAGGTCGCGCCTCGCGCTTCCTCTGCTGGCCTCCTACTTTGGAATTCAGCTTCTATGACTGCCTTAAAACCTCAGATATCTAATAAATTACAAAGAATTATAACTTTGGTTCACTATCATATTTTTGTCTTTGTTCCCAGCGGCTTTGTCTGTCTTACGTGGGAGCAGGGATGAAATGCTGTACCTAAAATCATGAGCTCATTCTAATTTGTCTACTGACCCATCTGTTGAGGACATTGGATGATTTTTAAATATATTCTTTTATAGTTATAAAATTACTTTTAAAGAGTCTTTAAGCCATGTTTGAAAGCTGTAAATGATTTTCTTTCCTCCTCATTTTGTAACCTAGTAACCAAGGTCATTAATGAGAGACACAGTTCAACTTTTTTCCTTTGAAAAACATTTAAGAGCCAACACATCATCAGGAGATTTGTTTTCATTTGGAAATTCTTGAGTTGTTTCATTTTAAATCTATGTAAGTTTCCTGTAACCAATTAGGCAGTATCTCTCATGGATTTTAAGAGACCTTATAAAATGCCTTTTTCTTTTGTATTAGATCTTTTTATCTTGACTAGTTAGTTCTGGGGCATGCACATAATAGGAGCACATTTTTGTGATTACCTAATATTCCTGTTTCTTTGTCTTTTCTTCTCTCTCCCCCTCCTCCTTTCCCTTCCCCTCCCCCTCCCCTATTTTCTTTCTTTCCAAACAGGATCTTGCTGTGTAGCTCAGGCTCACTTTAACTCACTAAGTATCCCAGGCTGGCCTTGAACTCACGGCACTTCTCCTGCCTCAGCCTCCTGAGTGCTGGCATTACAGGCCTGCGCCACCACGCCTGGCTCAGTTGTTTCCTGGCTCATATCTTTTAATGTGTGAAAATACCCCATTTTTTCAGATCCCGTGGACCAGGCATTCAGAGGAGCACAGCAGAGTAGTTTGTGCCTGCGCTGCGGTTCCTGGGCTGTGGTTGGAAAACTCCGAAGCTGGGGCCAGCAGCTCGCAAGCTTCATTAACCGCATGCCTGGAGCTTTGTCTCCACTTGAGCTCTGCATGTGAGCGCTCTCCATGAGTCTGGCCTGGGCTTTGGTAGGGCTCGGGTGAGACTTGGCCCCCAGGGATGCCAATTGAAAGCTTGTTCCCCAACATGATGATGTAAGAGGTGGCGAGGGCTTTGGAAGCTGGAGCCTTGTGGGAGCTGATCCAGTTAGTGGGGGTGCTGTCCTTGAAGAGATTGGGCTAGTGCTCATGGGACCCACATTTTCACAAAAGCAAGTTGCTACAGAGAAGCAAACCTGACCCATGAGTTGCTCTCTCAATTCCTGCTCAGCATGTTCTTGTCCACTGCTGTGACACCATGCACCACGAGGCCCTCTTCAGAGCTGGACCAGTGCCAGTACTGTGCTCTGAGGCTTCTAGAATTGCGAGCTACATAAATCTCGTTTCTTTATAAGTCCCCAGCCTTGGGTTTCCATTAAAGTAACAGAAAATGGGCTTACGCAGGTCTCTGGACAGCACGGGAGCTGGCTGCATGGCAGCTGGGTGCCTGCTCTGGCCCAGCTCCAGAAGCCGTGTGGGATCATCCATGTCACAGTCTGTTTATGGGTCCAGGTGCAGCCTGTCACCTGTCCAAGTTCATGAAGAACAGCCGTAAACTCTAGCTTTTATCTGGGGGGCCTAAGAAAACTCAGAAAAGGCATCCAAGACTAGAAATAGTATAGTGTGCATTTTAGAAAGTACATCTTTGCTACAGTAAAACTCCCGTGTTTTATTTTTCCTTTATTTATTTTTTGGTACCAGGGATTGAACTCAGGACCTTGGGCTTGCTAGCAGGCACCTAAGCTGCTAAGCTATCTCCCTGGCCCTCCAGTCTTTTAAAAGTTGGAGAAGAGAAGAAAAAGAAAACAAAGACAAAGGGAAGCTAGCTGCGGTCTTCCCTGGAGACGCCTCTGAATCACTGAGAATCTTCTAGTGCTTTTTCCTTTGGGACTAGGACAAGCTATTAACCACCAGTTATTCTTTTGTCTGTGATATTGTGTGTGTCTCTGTTAAGAGTTCCTACTTAGTTTCTGTTTCCCAGGATTTGCTAACCTCATGTCCTTTCTAGGGCCTTGCCAGTGAACTAGATTTCCTCACAGCTTTGCCCCTGGCAGCCCTACCCCAGATGGACTGGGAGGAAGCCTCAGCAGCCTGGAGTGTGCAGCCCAGCACGAGTATTTCTCATCCCTGAACATCATCTTTGTTAAACTGGCAGTCAAAGATTCTTTTAGGTAGATGATAGTAGAACCTGAATTGAGCTCAGAGGTCTCCACATGCCAGGGGACATACACTGACCATTGGATCATTAAGTTTTTTCCCCCCTGTTTTAAAATACCTCTAAAAGTGACAATCCTGTGTCTGTCAAAAGTTTTTCAAAGTGAACCCCCTGATTACAAATTATCTGTGACAAAACGTAGTGAGACCCATGGTCCTATATCCACAAATTCAACCAATGCAAGAGAACATATTCAAAAAAAAATTGCAACTGTACTGAACACGCATAGGCTTTCTATTGCTCATCATTTTCCCCTGGACAGTACAGTATAGCAACTATTTACCTAACAGCTGCATTGTTTTAGGTGTCATAAATAACCCAGAGATGATTTAACATATGTAGGAGGATCTGTGTAATTTACATTTGAGGGCAATGTCATTTTATGTGAGGAACTTGATTTGGGGGTCTGCGAGTGGGGCTTCTGGAGCCAATCTAGCATGGACATCAAGGGACAGACATAAGGGTGTGTACCCAAGTTAGAACTGCTAGGTGGACTCCAGGTCAAGCTAGTATTGGGCCTACGTGGGGCACTAACTTGGGCTGAGACGCTCTCATGAGAGCTGGTCTCATGACCTCCCCCAGACCATGACTTAAGGGGTCTCCCTCATGCATGCTATTTCCAAGTTGGGGCTCCAGTCTGCAGGACCCGAGGTCTCCTCTACAGCATGGTAGGATCTCCCCCACCTATTGAAGTCCAACAACCAAGACCACCAGGGCCACCCCTACTATGGTTTGGATGTGTTCCCTAAAGTTCATGTGTTGGAAGCGTGGTCTCCAGATTCATGTGTTGATGGTGCTCATAGTTGAAACCTTTGAGAAATAGACGAAATGAGGTGGTGAGGCCAGTATTGCCTGCTACACTGACGGCTTTAACACAAGACTGAAGGAGACTCAGTTGGCTGGTGCACTCATCCTGTCTCACCATGGGAGGCCCCAACCATGTCGCAGCTCAACACTCACCACATGCTCTTGGACTTCTTCAACTGTGACGTGAGCAAATCTCCATTCTTGTATTCATACAGATGATCAGAAAGCAGATAAAGACAACATTTTTCACCACAAAGGTGGGATTCTTTAGCCTTCTGCCACAGAGAAGAACCTTCACTGATGGGGTGGCTGCACCTGCATGGCCATGTTTTCCCAGTAAGCACAGGGACGCACCTGCACTAGGAGGTGTCCCAGAGGGCCCCCTCGAGGACAGCAGGGGACAGCCATGTCCCACCTCTGCCTGCCAGCTTTGTCAGACTGTGCCTGAGAGTGTGGCCCTCGGCCCTCTTCTAAACTCCAGGCTTGGGTCCAAGCCCTCTTCTCTCGGCCCCCCGCCCTCTGGGCCACAGCTGTTCCTGCAGGTGTGAGCTCCACATCACTTTAGCACTCACGCTGGCTCTTTTACCTCTTCCCTGTTCAAACGATGTGTAGAGAGTGTCTCTTATTTGCAAATCTGAAATGCTCCAAAATCCTATACGTTGAGCTCTGACATGCTGATCAAAAGGTTTCAGATTTAGGAGTAATTCACACTTTCAGATTAGAGATGCTTGGCCAGTAAAGTCAGTTCCAAGTATTCCAAAATCTGAAAAGCTCCAAAATCCAAAACACTTCCTGATCCTAAGCATTGCCAAGAAAGGGTGTTCAACCCTTACCTGTGTTTGGCTTGATACACCTGGGGTTTCTGGGTTTTGTTTGGGTGTCTGGACTGGCCAGATACAACTCCCTGAGAAGCCACCTGTGTCCTCTGTGCCTGCTTCGCATTTCTGCTCCAAACTGGCTGCAATGGGGACACAGTGACCTTTGTCACAGAGCTGCACGTTCAAGGAGGCTGAGCAGAAGGACAGCTGCTCCCCGAGGACGCAGCGGAACTCTCACCTCAGACCCGACTTCTTTTCCGTAAGAGGGAAGTAAAATGCAGTCTTGTTTAAAGCACACTTCATTTCTAGCCGCCGGATCGCAGCTGACCCAGCCTCGTGGCGGCGGACAGTCCTTGGTGGAGAAAGGGCAGCCGGCATGTGGCTGCAGACCAAGCCGATTCTTAGGGAAGTGAGACGCATGTGATGTTGTAAGTAGGGGAGATGGCTCGGTAGAATAAGCGCTTGCAGAAACTGTTCAGGACGTGAGGGCGATCTGGCAGCGACATCTGTCACCCCATTGATCCCCAGGGTTGATTCGGCTGATCTGGCTGGCTAGGCGGGTGTTCCCTTCCTCAACGATCCATGTGCGTCCCTCCCGAAGCTGCGCACTCGTCGAAGAGGACGACGACCCCCGATAGAGGAGGACCGTTCCTCGGTCAAGGGTATACGAGTAGCTGCGCTCCCCTGCTGGAACCTCCAAACAAGCTCTCAAGAAACTGTTCAATCCTTGGTTCTGCCAAAAAAAAAAAAAAAAGAATCGGACGTTTCGGAATCCGTGCTGCCCTGTGACAGAAGATTAGAGACACCACAGTTAAGGGAAGGGCCCAGAAGGCCAGCGGGGACCATCCCTCCACCTCCTGCACCAGGACTTGGGAGCGGGACAGACCCGGTGGGAGGGCCGGTCTTATTGCAGACAGGCACAAAGTGGAGAAGAGCCAAGGCTCTAGAGCTTTCCACACCGCTCAGATCTTCCGCCATTTAAGGTCTCAGTTTCCTCATCTGCAAAATGGGATGAGTGGGGAACTACCAGACTTGGAGGGAAGGAACCACAAGCCCTCTGGGCTGGCTTTGGTGAGACCCCAGATGTAACGTTGCTCCCACCCCCGCTGCTGCAAACACCCGGACGTGACAGTAGGTGGCGCTCAGGAGGTTGCATGGTGGTCAACGTCCCTAAGCTGTCTTCCAGGAATAAGTGGAGCGACTGACAGCCAGGCTGGACGTGAGCAGGGCTGTGAGGATCCAGCCCGGGAATGTAGACTTGTGGCTGCCAGGGGCTGAGGAAGGTCAGGACGCAGTCCTGCCCCTGGCTCCCCTGCAGCCCACCAGCCCCGCCCCCACTAGCTCAGGAAGGTGGGTCAAGGTGCCACTGATCATGTGTCAGCTGCACTGGGGCGCTGCGGTTGATTAGGATGTCATGTGCCTCGCTATAATTGATGCCTCTAGGCCTTTGTGAATCGCTGCAGCCACAGGTAACAGACGCTGACCACTAGGTGCACATGTGGCAACCTGGAGCCACTTCTGTGGGCACTGAACGATCCCACTTACTGCTGCAGTCTTATCTCTGCAGAGTGACCCAGATGTCCTAGGGAGGGTCCAAAGTCCCCAAAGAACAGTCAAGTTGTATTTTCAATGGTTCAGTTAGGGATTAAAAAATGTCTCTGGTACGAGGCTAATTTGTAAGTCAGAGTGATTATCAGGGTGGCCTGGGTTGTTTGGAAAAATGAGATCTCACTGTTCCCTGCCAGGGCTGGAGCAATGAGATGTTACTGCGTCCACTCACCCCTCCGAGCTCTCTCTATGACATACGGCCGGAGGGTGTCAGTCTCACGCGGTCAGAGTCACCCACCCTGCAGCCAGCAGATGTTTCCACTAATTGTGTATCTTCTCAGATACAGGACAGGGGGCACTGATGCCGTCATCGCCGTCACACATTCAGGTGTGCCCACACACTGCCTCTCCCCCGTGGTGAAAGTTTATGAATCTGCTGCTGACCAATCAGAGCAGTGCATACTCTGCCTGCGGTTCCCAGGGCCTTGTTTGCTATTGGGCTTAGGATAGTGATGGCAATCATGAAGCAGGAAAAGAGAGCAGAGAAGGGTGGGTGTGGAAATCCTTTAAAGCCGGCCAGTTCCTTTAGGCCAGTGGTGATAGTAAGCGCAGTCCCACCTTGAGCCAGGAAGCAGAGAGAGCTGGGTGGGCTCTCCTGGGAGAACCGCCTCACTATGGAGCCTTCCAAGAACTTACCCCTAGAGACACATCCCCAGGGACCTTTCCCCAGGCTCCACCTCCCAACAGAGCCACCTCACAGACTCAGGGGACACAAACTACACGCAAACCCTAGTTGACATTCAGCTCTAGGTGTTCTCTGGGCAAGGGGCTTGGCTGGGACCCCCCACCCCCCGCACATCCTGCTGGGCTCTATGAGCCCTTCCTGAGCTCGCTTCTGCAGTGTCGTGAGTCTCAGCGACCATTCTCTAGTGCTGGTCTCTGGTAGGTGAGTAGGGCTCCCTTTGTCCATAGTTTACTCAGCCAGCCTGTCGTTGGGCTAGCGATTTTGCCATGCTGGGACGAGAATCCTGTGCCCAGTGCTTGGTGCACAGGGATAATTAGACCTGGTAGAGGGCCCAGAGTAGATCTGTATTTGAATCCCTCTTCCTGCCGTCCACTTTGGTCTGATAGCCTGAGCACAGCTGTCCCTTGGCGACTCCATCCTCTTGCCTATGGCCTGGCTTTCTGAGTTCCAGGACAGACCTTGGAATGAAATGGCCCTTGCTTGTTTGGTCTCGATCAGGTTGGGCAAAGCCAGTCTGTATTTGAGGAGGCTGAAGAGGCTCTTTGGCGAGAAATGCGAAAGATGATAAACTGTAGAACTCCAATCCAAGTCAAAATCACAGCTGGGGTCCCTCTCTGGGGACAGGCAGAGTGGAAGGGTAATTAGCAGCCCCGCTGCCTTCAGCCAGCGCTGTGGGCCATCCCGGGGAGTCCTCACGCCTAGCAGCCCAGCCAGCAGGCCCCCTGCCTAGTGCAGGCACTGCCAGAGGACCACTGGCTAAGGCCCAATCTGGTGCAGAGAAGGTGGCTGGCGGGAGTGAGTTCAAAGCTGGCCCCCGCTCCAGGCTCACTGGCTGGTGTGGTTTCTCAACCTCCTGGCCACTGGGGAATGATGCAGGTGGGAACAGCTGGAAGGATGATGTCCACAGGGAGGCGCTGCCACGCCTGGAAGTGCACACAGTGCGCCAAGGCAGGAGATGACTGGGCAGCCCTACCCCTTTCCAGGGGGAGGGAATGGTCCATATGAGGTCCGGACACCAGGGCACCACAATGCGCTTTTCTGGGAGGCAAGACACAGGTGGTGGCAGGAGAGCACCAGGCCACTGAAATGACCCACCCAGGTCTGCGCAGTGTGAGAAAGCTCCGGGCCGTGGTGGGAAAGTAGGAGGGGCCTCACCCGCTCCTGTCCCCTCCTGCCCTGAATTCCCAGGGGTGCTACTCGGAGGCCTCCACTCTCCAGCTACAGCCTAGGTGGTAACCTCCGGTCACCCACTGAGGTACCCACAGAGCCCCAAGTTTGTTTCCCAGCTTTAGTCTGGAAGGTCAGGCCTGGCCCTGCTCTGAATGCCAAAGCTAGGGGTGGATTTAGGCTGGGCCAGACCAGGCTTTGGGGATTGATGGGCTGCCCGGGGAAGCCAGGGGCAGGGGGCAGCCTGTTTCGTGTCCTTTCTTCCCTCCCAAGCTTCACCCTTGGGTTTCTAACAGGTGATCAACTTACTACACCCAGCTGAATTTAACTAGCATGGTGCTGGGTGCGGGAGCCCCACCTGAGGGTTGTTGCCAGCAGCATGAAGGCAGAACACGAGAAGCTGCTGAAACACTGATAGGGATGCTGTTCTGAGAAGCTGTTGGAAGCTGCTAGTTCTCTCGGGCTGTTCTGCTGGAGGACCTTCTTGTGCTGGCTTTCTTGATGAACTCTGGAGAAGCTTGGATCCTCACCGTGAGCATCTCTTCCTGGCTCCGGAGGGGAAGGTGGTGCACTGCTCAGCCTCGTGCAGAAGCTTGTCGCATGGGCTTTCCTATGGGAGTTCGGCTTTCCTCATCGCTGGAGGAGCTCGGGACCTCGCTGGTGCTGAGGACGGCTGGGGTACTTCTGGGGGAGCTCTGGTGCTTACTGTGAGCATTGCTTCCTGGCTCCAGCTCAGATCCCCCAGCCTGCTAGCACAGATCCTCCATCCCACTGGCACAGACTTCCTAGNTTCCACCTCTGACCTTCGGACCTTTCCAGCACAGATCCATGAAGCGGGTCTGCATGGGACTTCACTGTGGTCTGTAGGCTCCAGTTGGACTGTGGGAGGCATTATAACGAGCTCTAGGTGTTCAGCTGGATTTGTTAATATTTAGTGAGTGGATAGATTTCCTGCTCTTGTAGTATGTGATTCTTGGGTGATTCATTATAAAATACTATCACAAAATGTGTCCTGTACTATATTGTTCACCTTGCAAAAACCCCAAACCATGAAACCCTTCCTTCTTCCTCTCTCCTTATCAAATGCCTACTATGTGCCAGCACGCTCACAGTATGGCACTCAGCAAAAGGAGATTCAGTGATACCCTAGGCAGGGGGAGGTGAAAGGGGAAGACAGACTCTCCAGAGAGGCTCTGGCATCGGAGGGGCCCAGGAGGAGCCGGCATGGAGCACACAGCTTGCCAGGCTGAGCTGCTGCAGATCTGCAGGCCTCTAGGACACCTCCCAGGTGCTGATGCTGCCTACAGAGCAGGGATGGGGGATGGCAGCGGCGGCGATGCTAAGGGTGGTGCCGGGTCGTAAGGGTCTATTGGTCTTCAGTGTGATCCATTGTACCCCAGGGAGGATGGCCACAATGAAGATAGACCAGAAGACAAGAGCTGGGTCAGGTGGTAGCACACCTGCTTGGATGGCAAAACAACCCCAGAACCGCAGTAGTGGGGTTTATTTATACCTCGGCAAAGTTGCAAGACACAAGGTTGCCTAGCAACTCACAACCCACAAAATGCAGACAGGAAGTTTTTCTAGAGTCTGAGGCAGCTGGACTGCTTTAGGCAATGAGACCTCATCCTGCCCTGCCACCAGGAGCAACTTCCAGCTTCAGCTGCTCCTGACACTGGGTGACAGCAGAGTTCTACAAAGGCCTCTCTGGCTGCACTGATCACTGAGTGGACGGGTAGATCCAGGGTGGTGGTGGTTGGGTGACAAGTGGACCCGAGGACCAGAAAACTGAGGAGAGCTGGTGCGGAGCAGGCATGGGGTAGAGGAGTGGCATGCTGGTGCCCCTGAGGCTTCTGGCTGGGCAGCAGGAGGGTAGTGGAGGCCACACAGTGAGTCCAAGGCATATGTCTAGGGGCTTTCGAGCCCAGGGTCCTCCACAGCTCCTGGTGACTGAGGCTACGGGTGCGGCTGGCATCACTTAGGGCGGGCAGGGCCCCAGTCACCAGCGCCTCCCTCCTGGCCCGATCCATGCGATGTGCATGGGTCTCTCTGGACTGTCTGTCTACAGAGCAGGACGTTCTCGCTGAGTGGTGCATGGTCGGTCGTGTGCTCCTGTGCACTTGCAGTGGTGTGTGTGTGTGTGTGTGTGTGTGTAAGTTTACAGTCAGCCTTCTGTATCCCCATACTCAAGCAACTGCTGATGAAAATACAAAATAAAAGTTGGGTGTGGTGGTGCACACCTGTAATCCCAGCACTCAGGAGGCTGAGCCAGGATTATTGTGAGGTTGACACCAGCCTGAGCTACAAAGTGAGCTCAAGGCCAGCCTGAACTCCATAGTGAGATCCTGTCTCAAAAATGAATAAAGTAAAATTGCATCTGTCCCAGACACATGCGGGCCTTTTCCCTATCATCATTCCACAAACGACGCAGTCTAAAACCACTCATGTAGCATTTACATTGTATTAGTATCATAGGTAAGTTCGACATGATTTACAGTGCCCGGGAGGTTGTGCTCAGATAACATGCAAACACTGCCTCACTGTCTATAAGGGAGCCAGGCACCTGCAGATTTCAGTATTGAAGGGCATTGGGGATCCAACCCCGCACCCCAGTCCTGCAGGATGACTATATGTGTATATATACATAAATGCACATGTAAACATAGGTACACACAGCTGTGTATAACTCGACACATACCAACACAAATGTATAATCTAGATACATGTATACTGTGCATATTCGTAGTTTCATTCACTTCTTGCTCCTCAGTAACTTCCTGGGAATGAAATCTTGCTGTGCCTCCTTTCTTGACTTTCACTAAGAAAAGGAAATTGGGGGTGTCAGGCATGAAGAGTCCTGTGAAACTGTGGCTTAACCACGTTTGGTACAAGCACAGGGACACTGGCGGGAGCCAGGCAGGAGGCTTCCTGGGCAGCAGCCAGCATGGCCAGAGCAGTCCTGCCGCACGCAGGCTGGAAGCTTCCTCCAGCCAAAGCAGACTTTGGATGCTCTTTTAGGAGAAAGGGTAACTGGCAGGAAGACCTTGGGTCGAGCTCTGGGCAATGCAGGAGGAGGGCTAGGAGCCTGGAGGACGCCAGGAGGAGAAGGAGGAGCAGGCCTGGCTGGGGTGGCTGATGGCAGGTGACAAAGAAAAGGCAGTCTTGAGCAAAGTCTGCTCTGGGCGCTCTGTTTAATCTGTCAGAGCAAGAGCCCTCTGAGAATGCAGTGTGGAGTCTCACCAAGGTGTGGGTGTTGGACCTGGAAGGCCGACCCGCAGCAGGAGAGGGGGCATCAGAGCAGAAGAGCAAGGGAAGGGCCACGGCTGGGTGGAGTAGGTGACACCTCTGGGTCTCCTCTCTGGCTCTTTGAGGTGCCTTCAACATCACCTGTGCAGTGTGCCCAGGAACTGCTGCTTTGGTCATTCATGCAGCACCTTGCTGGGAAGCACCGTATGGCTAGGAGGTCACGCTGGCCCCGCCCCAGTGTCCCCCTTGTCCCTCTTGGTGGTGATCCCCTGCAAAGCTGAGCACAGCTTTGTTCCCTTGTTAGCACTAGCTCCAGGCAGGTAGCTGGCTGTGTCCCAACCCTGCCCTCTCTGCCACAGGCTCAGGGTGCCTGGCAGCCACTCAGTGCTGCCCCCAAAGGCTGGGGAGGGAGGGAGGGAGGGAGGGAGGGAGGAAAGCTGTTTTGTCTCTGGGAAGGGACTGGCTCTCTGGGTTTTATTTTAAAGATTCTCCAGTCCCTGGGAGGGTTGAAGAGTCAGATCAATTGACTGGCCTGTTTTGTTTTCTCTGGGGAGACACGGAGCTATCTGATTGGGGGGGGGTCCTGTGATTGGGACCCTCAGCTGGTGCCCAGGGCAAGGCTTTCCCAGCAGGCACATGCGCCAGGCACTGGCTGACACTGCTTCAGCTGCAGGAGCCTGGCTTTGCCGTGGAGGCATTGCCCTCGTGTGGCAGGTGATTGGTCTGCGGTCCCTGTGCCAGCCAAGAGTGTGGTTGGACATGCAGACCAGTGTCTGTGGCCAGTCCCTCATAGTCTCTTTCAAGGCTGCAAAAGAGATCTAAATGAACACGACCAGGCCAAGCAAAGCTTCCAGGTGCGTGGAGAATGGGCCTCCTCCTGCCTTCATGCCCAGCACCTGGGCTGACGGGCAATTAAGGCCCAGGCTGAAGCCAGGAGAGACAGTGTGGCGGTAACGACGCCCGCGGCAGAGGACGCTTGCCTACGCCTGCTCCTGCTCCGAAGCTCCAGCTGTGCCAGCCCGACCTGCAGAATGATCGGCGTCCCTGGCGTGCTGCAGAAGGCTCCGGATGCCAGTGAACTTAGGCTGGCGCTGGTTTGTGCCACTTACCAGAACCAAGTAGTGAATGTTCTGGAACTTTGTGAGCCTATTGTTCAACAAGAGCCTCACTAACAGTTAATTATATGAACATACAATTAAATATATAAATCAAAAACATCTATGTCTAATTACTTGTATGTTTTGTTTTGCTTTTATTTATGCTTTAGGGGCTGTATATGAGGTGTGATAAAAAATACAATAAATCTTGCTGCCAATGCCTTCCGAGGAAAGGCAGACTTGTAGAAACACGATGGGGTATCCTCACCCACTTTGTTCACTAGGTCTGGCCTGGTATAACCTCCAGATCTTCCTCCAAGTTAAAATGACCACGAAAAATAAACTTGTTGAATCCCTTTGTGACATCAAAGTATCCAGATCTGCGCAACTGGACACTCATGAAAGGAGAATTTCCAGAACTGCTTCAGAAAGTATCAAGAACAATGGGGTGTGTTTAAAGTGGTGGTGGGGGCTCTGAAGGAAATTAATCTTTAATGGTGATATGGCTTTTATTGTAATAAATTTATTTTTTATTTAACCATCTCCTATTTTAATCACATCTTTATAGATAGTAGCAATCCAGTGGCAATAGCAGACAACAGTAGCAAGTCCACATTCGGTAACAGTATGTTGGGCGGCTGAAATCAGCTATGGTGGGGTATTTACATTATGAAAACCGGCCACCATGACAAAGCAGGGCTTGTATTATTGTTTTGTGGATTTTCTAGGTGATGACAGGAAAAGTGTTACACAGACTCTACTGAAAACTTGCTCATGCATTAGGGGTTTTCAGCCCCCATCATCTTTTCTTCTGCAATACTGCTTGTCTGAAGAGTGCAGTGAGTGTGTACACGTGCACCTAATAGCTTTCCATCACGCATGGCTTTGCGGTTGCAAGAGATCCTGGTTGTGGCACGCCAGAGCACATACCTTCACTGGAGGGCTGCTAATAGCCTTTGTGAGTACCCCCCATTCTCTTTTCTGTTTACACTTCATTTATTTTATCTTTGGAGATTCTTCTTGCATTGTGCAAACTCGGGAATAAAATTAAAATTATACCTTAAAAATAAACCAGGTCACGTCTGGAATCATCCGTAGCTGTCTGCATCTATTCAGGAGACAGTCACCACACAGAGTCCTATAAAATGATTAACTGTAGTAAAAGAAGAACTGTAGAAAAAAAAGGAAACTCTGCAGGGATCCCAGGGAGTGGGGAGTTATAGGGGTTCAGGCTTTGATGGAGCAGGTGTGGTTTGGCTGTGGAAGGCAGAGAAGTTACCTGGTTTAACCAGATCAGAACTGGTCTGGAAGGCAGGGAGTAGGAGGGGGAGGCTGCAGAGGAAGTTGCTGTGGGTGTGGCTCCCAGCCTCAGACACATGAAGCAGAGAGTTAGGAGCTGACCTAGGTTGAGAAGGCCGTGGGCAACTGTCACCAGGGTCACAGAGGGACAGAGTTCTGGGCCTTCTGCCCCAGCACACTCGGCCAGGTATCCTCGGACCCACTACGATCAGTCTGCCTGCCTTCAGTGCACGCCTCTTCCTCTGCACAATCCCCCAGCTTCCTCTCCTGAAGAAGTGTGACAGCATTCATTTTAAAGGAGAAAGGGTCCAAGCGTTTCATTCTTACAGCGGGACTGAGAGGGCCCTCACACAGAAGATGTGCCACATCCTTAGCCGCAGGCGCGGGTTTCTTGAGGCTGGGATAACAAATCACCGCGAACGGGGCTGCACAAACAATGCACATTTATTCTGTCACAGTCTTGGGGACCAGAAGTTCAGAAGCAGCTTCACAGGAGGACTGAAGGGGTCAGAAGCCCCCTCCCGCAGGATGCTCTGGGGAGATTCTTGCCTTTTCCAGCCTCTGGAGCTGCCCACAGGGCCCCTCACCCCTGCTTCCATCTGTAAAAGCAGAGGCTCAGGGTCTTCAGTCTCTTCCTTCCTTATCTTCATGTGGCCATCCCTGTGCCAAGCACCACATTGTCCTCCCTAAGGACACTTACAGTTGCACTTAGAGCCCCACACTTAGCCCAGGATAATGTCCCCCTCTTGAGACCCCTAACCCAATCTCATTCCAGTCTCCCTTTCCATAGAAGGTAAGAACCACAAGTGTCATGGACTAGGACCTGCGTATCTTTGGAGGCCAGTTTGTGGAGTCCCCAACTGCCATGCCATCCAACTCTGAGTAGCACAAAAAGTGAGCCCACGTTCGTTCAGTATTTAAAACCTGTGGTCTGATTCAGCAAAGTCCCTCGTGACATGGGCGGATAAGCGAACTTCTGACATACATCTTGCTTGTCTTATTTTGTCTTACTGCTGAGAATGAATGAAAATATCAACCAATTTTCACATCTGAATCTCTCCCTGTCATTAGATGCAAGCAGGGGCTGGCTGTGGGCAGAGAAATTTGGTCAACCTCAACACATCCTGTAAGAATCAAAAAGCACATTATGTGTTTCATTACTTTTTTGTGTGCTAAGGAGCTTTTTTTTATAAGATTAGTCACATTCTTGTGGCTGGGAAATGATACCTAATGCCTACACATGAAGGGAGGAAAGGCTCATTTTTTTCTTTCATTTTTTGGATTATGTATTTGATACAGGGTCTCACTATGCAGCTCAGACTTGTAGTGAGCCTCCTGTTTCCAGTGTTTCCAGCACTAGGATTACAGGCCTGCGCCACCACGCCCAGTCTTGGTGGCCAGCTCAATGTGCTGGGGGGGGGGGCGTGAGGGGGCGGCCAGCATGGTGTGTGATGCCTGGGATCAAACCCCAGTCCCTGTGCTTGCCTAAGCAGGAGCCTAATCTGCTGAGCTATCTCACCAGCCCGTAAAGGTTTATTTTGACTCCTATTTTCAACCTGAAGCCAGCAGGCTTGGAGGCAAAAAGGGCATGATGGAAGGGGCTGGGGTGGACGGAAGCTCCTCGCCTCATGGTGGCCCGGAAGCAGAGAGAGAGGAAAAGAGCCTGGGAGGGAGATGAGCCACCCTTCCCCTGGGGCCAGCCT
>NDGN011324238.1:0-12816 GCA_002564285.1 Tympanoctomys barrerae
TGATTGAGCACCTGCAAGAAAGCATCCTGCTCATACAAGAAATACTTATAAAATGCAGAAGTACTTACCCTTCAATGCCCTAAACATTTTATTCTGGGACAGGAAAAACAGAACATGCTAATCTCTAGATCATCCTTAAAGTCTTCCACGGGCAAAATCATTTATCAGATGGAAACAGTATGGCTCATCCAGCTGACTCAAAGACGGCTTTGCTCCCAGGAAGGACACTCGGCCACTCGTGACTCCCACGCCCTCAAAGACATTTTGGGCATGTTACCTCACTTATGTCTAATAGAGGTATTTCATATTTAACTAACACAAGACTGGAAAATGAGAGCAAGAGGAAAAGCTCTGGGAAGCAAATGAGGGAAGGCTGCTGTGAAAGTTAAAATGTACAGCAAAATAAAGTCAAACAATGATTTGAAAACAAAAATGCTGCGTGTGGTGGTACTACTCAGGAGGCTGAGGGAAGAGGACCAAGAATTCAAGCCAGCCTAGCAATTTAGTGCCCTGTCTGAAAAAAAGAAATGAAGATAGAATTCAGTGCTCCTTGGGTTCATTCCCTACTAATGAAGGGAAAATCTATGACATAATTAAATCTTTTCTCCAAAAGGAAACCTCCACTCTTCCCACAAAATAGCACTCCAATCTGACTTTACATGACACACTGAATTATCTTGTTTTGAGGTGCCAGGGATCGAACTTGCAACTTTGTGCTTTCCAGGGCAGGCACTTACATCACTGAGCTATCTCCTTGGCCCTGAGATGCTGAATTATCTAATAGGCCAAATTTACATTACTGACTATACACTGTGTTCATTATGTATTAGAATTTTAGGGTGGGATTAGGCATATAATTTGCAATATAGATTAAAAAGCATAGTCCTAATACTCTGTTTACTCAACCCTATTCTTAATTCATGACAAAAAAAATTTAATACAAATTCCCATGTTCTTATTCACCAGCCTGTCTTGCCATCAGGGTAAACGCTATTACAGTTCCTTTTAATTCCTTACAATTTCTGGCTACTGCAAGGGATGTAAAATACTTGTCGAGTGAATGTCTTGTTATGCTTGGATCTAATATGTCCCTTTACCCCCTACAATGACTCATGTGTTGAATAATTAGTTGCTTATGGGCTTTTGAAAAGTGGAGAATCATGAAGCTCTAACTTCATCAATGGATCAATCCATACCTCACAGACGAAGGGAGTGGGTGAGGATGTGACCCAGGTCTGTATCTGCTCACTGGCCCTGTCCCCTCAGCTCTCTCTGTATTCTCTCTCCTCTCTTTTCTGGCCTCTATGAGTCAAGACACTTTCCTCACCACACCACCTCTGCCAGATGCTCTACTTATCTCAGCCCAGAAACAATCAAGTTGTGTGACCAGGGACCAAGGCCTCTGAAACCAGGAGCCAAATCAATTCTTCCTTCTCTAAACTGACTTCCTCAGGTGTTTGGTCACAGCGCCAGAGAGCTGACCAACACATGGATAATCCCGTCAATGGACTTACATGAAAACCTGTTAGGAAACAGGTACTACAGGGAATATACGTTAGCTCTGGCTAGTTGGCATCTAATTGCCCTACTGACCAAGGAATAAACCTAGTTTAAGGAGTAATACAGATCAAAGTCGCAATGACATTAGTAATAGTAGATATAGAGAGATTAAAAAAAAAAAAAAAAGCCCAGCCAAGTGCACTGGCACATCCCTAACCCTACACTCTACAGGCTAAGATTAAGGGAAGGAGGATCACAAGTTCAAGGCCAGGATGAACTACATCGTGAAACTCTGTCTTAAAAAAGCAACATACAAAACCAAAAAAGAAAGGAAGAAAAGAAAACACATACACAGTGAAGCATGGCTATAAATGTCTGACGGCAGTGAAGTCCAGCAGCTTGCTGATGGCCAGTGTCACACGCACACAGATACATAAATAACGACAGAAGCCTGGCTGTGCTTTGCTCCTTCCAAGCCTGCCCACGTCTACGTCTCTAATCTCGTCATTTCTGTGAGCTACACAGTAGTCATTATTCTTTTACTAGGTTCCTAGCTACTTCAACTTGTCACAAAAAAAAACTGTCACCAGGGAGTGGGCGAGGTGCAGTACACCCTCAGGTAATTACGAGCAATGTCACTTGGCTTCTGGTCTAGAAGCAGCCAATGAACATCACATTCTTGTTCATGGAGACATTGTGTAAGTTTCTTAACATGAAGCAGTGAAATAATTGTCATCATAGTCACAGAGAAGGCGCCAGATAACTGAGAGAGTGCTGAATGTGGGATATGGAGATCTGAGACTAAGTACATGACAGCATTTGTAAAAAAAAGAAAAAAATGTATGGTAACCCCTACGAACCAGTCCCAGTGTACAAACTAAATCCAGGTGCTCTTAAGGAAAGTTACCCTTTTTCTTTTACAACAAAAGAAATGAAGCACCATGGAGAAGAAAAAGGAAGGTTTGATGCTCTGAGCTGAAAAATTTATGAGTTAGTTCAATTTGCATCCATGTTATCACTATTACATGAAAGAACACTGATAAATACAGTGAAAAAGATGGAAGGGCTGGGGAGATAGCTCTGAGGCCTAAGCACCTACCTGGAAAGCACAAAGACTGAGTTCAATCCCCAACCTCACATGCCATGCCAGCCCTGGAATTGGGCATGGTAGTACACATCTATAATCCCAGCACATGGGAGGTTGAGACAGGAGGATTGCTGCATGTTCAAGACCAGCCCAGAGGCTACAAAAGTGAGCATAAGACCAGCCCGAAATACACAGCAAGACCCTGTCTTAAAAAAAAAAAAATTAGAATGGCAGTGGCTTGGAATACTATGAGTTAGGTGTACCTTAAATCTTTAATTCTCACTTAGGCCTCTCCGTAGCTAGTTGAGGAGCAACTCTTACTCTGTCCTCTATCTCTTGCCTGAGA
The DNA here is from genome assembly GCA_002564285.1 of Tympanoctomys barrerae. Classification (NCBI taxonomy): domain Eukaryota; kingdom Metazoa; phylum Chordata; class Mammalia; order Rodentia; family Octodontidae; genus Tympanoctomys; species Tympanoctomys barrerae. The sequence continues at coordinate 2,934 of NDGN011324238.1, forward strand.
AGGCAGTGAAATCCCCTTGCCTGAATTTCCTTGCAAGAGTAAACTAATTCCCATTTGCTTCACCCTTCATCCTTCCATACATAAATCCTGTTCCACTAGTATCAGGTAACAGCATGCTCTGTAGAGTTCATTATAATATCAATTATAAGACTTTTGTTCATTAACATGAGCAGGCTAAAAAAAAAAAAAAAAAAAATATATATATATATATATATATATATATGCGGATTCTAACTGGTTTAGACCAAGGAATAAAAGGCAATTTTAGTTCCAACTGTTTGCTGATACAACCACACTTGATCAAGACTCTGAATTCAAAAGCTATCTTCAGTACCTGAGAATGATTCTAAATGTTTATCCAATTAGTTGATTAGAAATTGGTTTTGGACACAATAATGGTCTATGCTAAAAGAATATATACAATATCACATATGCCTTAGGATAATGTAGAAATGATTTTAAAACTGTAAAACATAAGAAGGATGGATATGACTGTGTAACTTACATTACACCTTTACCCATTCTCCATCTATAAACCTTAAAAGATCCTTGATGACATTTCCTACTTCATATCTTGAAAATACAAGTATAGTAGAATGTTCACTTCTCTGAAAAATACTTTATAAGAGAGACAAAAAATACTAAAATCAGACTACCCATTTCAAGAACAGAAGAGACCAAGCAAATGGCATTTACTAGGGTGGAAAGTGGGCACACGTAAAAAGGCAGCAGGCCAGAATGGATTAAAATAATCTGACAGCATGAATCTTTTGCAGTAGTTGAAGCATCATCTAGTTTTCCAGACCAGAATAAACTGGCATTCTAACATTAAACTAAATGTAGTATCGTTTCCCTAAGGGGAGCAAAGACAGTGTGATCACAACACACCACACCCCTGTTTAACATTTCAATTGACAGGGGTCTTGAACAAAAGGCCGTCAGTTAAACCAAGGATGTAATACACCAAAGGATCACATCATAGGACCAATCTGTAAAACTGCTCTTTCCCACAGCTGAGCTCTGCTGGATTTAGAGACTTCACACTTAGGACAGGAACGTTTCCACTAGTACTAAAATTATTCCACCTGGACACTGAGTCTCTGCCCTTTTTAAATTCTACAAATTGTTATGCCAAAAGAAGCATGCCACACTCTTGAAAGAGGCAGCCAAGACAAGTAACCTTGGTGGTTAAGAGAAATACAGCAGAGGGAAACATGAGTACAGAGGAAACCAGACCATCCCTGGAGTATCTCCTGGGACTGCCCACCAAGACATGATGCAGGACTGCCCAAACCACCTGCAGGCAAAAGTATCAAGGGTTAAAGTACACACACACACACACACACACACACACACACACAAATGCATGCATGCAGATTTAAATTCACCTTTTACCCCCAAATAGGTTAAAAACAAAAACCTTCTGTCCAACTTAAGTTACCTCAAGGCTGCCTTACCTGCATATAAACAAAAGGGCAAATAATAGGAGGGAAAAATTATAAACATCATTTATGTATTCAGGATCAATGTAAAAACATGAGAGTAAGTCCAGGCATGGTGGCATACACCTGTAATCCTCGCGCTGGGAAGGCTGACAACAGGAGGATCACTAAGAGTCTGAGCTGTGTAGTGAGAGACCCTGTACCCAAAACATTATATATTTTAAAAAATGAGAGTATCAATGCGTACTTATATGTTTGGTTTTCAAATCATTTCATGTAAATGTTTATAAAATTTAATTAACTTTTCTTCTCTAATTTTCCCATTGTTTTGTAAAGGGTACACTAGGGTAGTTAACTTTACAATGAAATCAATAGGTTCCAAGATATAGAAAGGAAAGACAAATGGATAGATTCTGTAATTCATAAAACCAGCAAGATCTTATTTTACTGCAAAGAAATGTGATTTCAGCTATATAAGGAATACATTAAGACAGCTAAGAATAAATTTTTATATAACCAGAGGGAAAAGATATATATATATATATATATATATATATATACACAAAACCACACACACACACACACACACACACATACACTGGAACATCTAAGAGACAGCCCAACATTACACATTATTTGTACTCACTTGGTCTATCTGGGGAATAGTACCAACCAAGGGACACAATGTTGTACCTCGCACTGCAGAAGCCAGGACTGGAGCAAGCAAGTCTTTCTCCCTATGGCTGTTCCCCAAGATGCCCTAAACACAGTCAATCATTTGGTTCCGAGTAGATTTCGGACTTGTGGGCAATAAGGTAATGGTCAATGAAGAAACCCATTAAAATTGAGCTTCATAAAAGCAGGAACTTTATTCATTACTTAGTTCTACAACAGCATCAATCTTACAGTATGAACCTAATAAATATTTTCAAAGAGGAGGTCAGTGAGAAATCGTTTTGAGTGCTCCCAGGGAAATTAGAATTCCAGCACACAGCATCAGGTGCCCAGAGGTAAAGCCCGGCATTGCAGCACCAAGAGATGACAGGGGCAGCAGTGTGACATGAGGCTGAATGTGAGTAAAACCATCTCTGTCCTTGTCACCCTTGATTCTGGCCCATCCCCACGTCTTCATCCTACTTACAATGCTACAATGTTTTCAGTTTCCAATGTCCTTCCAATAGAAGTCCTTCCGATAAATTTCTCCCCCAATAAATTTAATCAAAGTTGCTTTCTGTGGCGCCCATTCAAGAACACCAACTAGCTCAGAGGCTTAAACACATTGCAAGACAATTACAGCAGTGAGGGCAGGAAATAATTCTCGACACATATCTTCTGGTAGGAGACTGAAGTTAAAAAATTGTCATGACAGACTTATGCTCAAAGCCAAAATACTCACTTCTTCCTTTAATATGTTAGACTGAACCAAATGAAACTGTAGATATTTAGCTATTTGTATGAAAAAGACTTTTTAGCAAACAATTTATCTTAGTATATATTTTACTTTAAAAGATACAGTAATATCTACTACTTGGCTGTTCTGTTAATTTTTAAGTTATCTCAAAAATTTTTACTTAATTTATGTAACTTTTTAAATGCTTAGGCTTTCAAACACTACTAATACTATAAGACATTTTTATACAGCACTTGTTGAGGCTTACAGAATGTCAACTCCCTGCAAGTCTCTATAAGTATTAGAGAATAGAGGGGTGTGTATGCAGTAAGGATTAATTACAATCCAAGATATGTGTAACCAGGAGGCCCAATTACACAGACTCACAGTGAGCCCTAACTTTTATTCCAGTTGTCTGAAATTCCTCCCACCAACTAGGCATCCATAGTACAGTATTCATAAAGTCATTAAGGAAGAAAAGTACGCAACGTTTTAGTGGCACTACTAGTTACCAACATCTGGAAGCGTATTTCTTTTCTTATGTATCTGTCTATATCATATCTGCTACATTTCATCTCACCTGCAGAGTTTTTAAAGTAGTTTCTCACTAAACAATACAGATAACTCTTCATTCTAATTCTCTAATATTTCTATTAAACCATTCTAATTCTTTAATATTAGATAACCATTCTAATTCTTTAATATTTCTAGAAGTTTATTTTCCAATTGTTTTCTCTATTCTGAACCTACTATACATCTTCCAAGTCTGCCAAACTCTTAAAATTATCCTGAAAGCAATGCAAAATACATGACACCAATTTTGAGTGTCAGTAAAAATGTGCCACCAGTGAAGAAAATTAATAAAACAAGTTTAGGAAAAGAAGTTCAGAGTGGAAACTACTGAATTGGCAAAATAATCATTCTTACGCAAGTGTGAGACACTGTGGAAAATGAGATGCAGTAAGTTTTGTGTTTCTTCTTATGTGTTTGTTTTCCTCTTAATGATCCTCCTTTCTCAGCCTTCCCAGCACTGGGATTACAAGTGCGCACCAGCATGCCTGGTTTCAGTGGCTGGTATGCTGCATCCGGGGTTCCAAGGCCAGCATGCAGTAACGGGTATTAAACCCAGTTCCTTGTGCTTGCCAGGCAGGGACTTAGACCACTGAGCTATCTCCCTAGCCCTGTTTATTCCTTTAAAAAAACAAAACTTATCATCAAAGTCCTCTAAGAATGAGCCAATAGGTGAACATTAGATTTTGCCCTCCAACATAGTTTTAAAGCTGCCTACACAGGACGATGCTTTGCCTAGCTGATGAGAGACTGTTACCTGAACGGTGCTTCTTCCTTTGGGACATCCACATAATAACGGATAAAAAATCGCTCAGAATCTTCTCGCTCACCATCACTGACGACACTGCCGTTAAGCTTAGAAACTGATGGCAACCTATAATTTAAAACCAAAATAAAGACCTTTCAAGATAGTAAAAATATTTAAGTTTAGAAATAAAGTAATTCGAGGCCCCATCATATGCCTTTGAAAGAACAAAATTTGATGTAGTTTTGCTTGTGTATAAACACAGACATGAACTAAGGTCATTTTATAAAAGAACAAAGAAATCTGGTTTCATTTTTGAATGTGACACTGATCTTTCATAATCATGCCTTAGCTTTCAAAATAAGATTCTAGGCAGCACCATCAAACTTAAATTCATGCAAGCCACAAATGTAATTTAAAAATCTCTAGTAAGCACAATTCTTTAAAAAAGAAAAATAAATGAAATTAATTTTAATAATATATTTTATTTAATGCAGGACATAATTATTTTGGCATGTACGGTGGTCCCTCACTTATCGTGGAGGTTATTGTGGAGGGTACGATCCAGACACCCTACGAAAAGCAAAAGTGAAGTAGCGACACTGTATTTATAGATATATATGTTTTAAGGCTTTATAAATCCTCCCACTCTTAGAAACCTTTCCACACTTTTAAAAACACTTCTAATGTTCTTAACCATTTACTAAACTTGTAAACCTACATAATTTTAACAACATACATATACTGTACAGAACTGCAAAATCCCATGATATAGCAAAAAAAAAAAATCCACAATAAATAATTTAGGTTAATATTTTTTGAAGACCCTCAAAACAATGAGTGTGCAAAAGTGGAACTGTGAAATAGTGAGAGACCACTATATAGTAGTCAATATTCAAAAATCATTACAAAGCTATTTTCTTAGTCATAGAAAGAACGTGAAATCTAGTATCTACTTTTCTCTTGAACGCGTTTCAATCTAGATAAGACATACTTCAGGTGTTCACTGTCACACGTGGCTAGAGGCTACTATATAAATCAGCCACATGCCTAAAAAGCGCTCAGGGTAAGGTGATTATAAAATTCAGGAGTGAATTTATCATAGTTGCAAAAGAATTTGTGTAAAGACAGTAATATTTAAGGCTTTCTCCAAAACTCAGTCTTCTTAAAACAAACATGCGCTGATATTTCTTTCTTCATTGAAACTAATGTAGATGTTAACAATGGCAAAGTAGTAAGAATCTTCCAGGCATCAGCTGGTCTGAAAGGTCAAAATTATGTTTAAAGAACCATTCTTCTTCAGAGAACCTTAAAGCCCACTGATTCTCTTTCAAAAACTTCCATGGTTAGTGCACAAAGAGAACAGAGCAAAACTCTACAGCTCTTTCCATTCTAGCCAAAATCTCGTTTTTGCTGCAGAATTAGCCCCAGCAGGAAGTTCTAGCAGTCTGTGGAAGCAGTGTCTGACACACAAAAGGCAAGAGAGTCAGACAGAAGGCAGTACGAACGCCAGGCATGAGGGGGCCAACGCATACGCAGGAAGGAAACGCAGGGCTGCTCAAACAGCTGGTCTCGTGCATCGGCGTTTCCAACGACCATCAGTGGAGGAAAAAGACAACTTCAACAGGAACGATTCCCGATCATATGGTCCTTTCTACCTTGTGACCCCAAAAATTTATTCAAATATCTTAATACCCAAAACCACAAAAAATAAAATAGATTCGTGAAGGACTATTTCAGTGGCACGGGAAGGACAAGGAGCTAGCACGATCTCCTCACTGTATTCATTTTTATCCAGGACTGGAAGCTACAGATGTAGCTAGCACGGCCTGCTCAAGATAGCAGTAAGTTCATAGGGCCTGCTCCCCAGTAGTGCATCACTCCTTGAAGGAAACAACAGGGCCCTGTGAAAAGAAGCAAAGAAATCAGGGTAACAGACCTGGCTATCACCAGCTTCCTGCGCTCCTCAGTGGTATATGGCTGCAGAAGAGGAATTCCTAACAACCTCACTTCTTCAAGTTTGGGGAATGAATTTAGTTTATCAATGTCTTCCCAAGACTGCAAACCTAATTTGAGAAAGATATCGTTTAAGTTATTACAGAAAGTCACCTGGCAAGCTCAGGGTCCTGAGTTCAATCCCCGGTACCGCCCCCCCCCAAAAGAAAAGAAAACAGAAAGTCACACAAATAAAAAGAAATTATTCCAATTAATAAGTCTTGGAATGTTAACATGATCATAGAGTGCCACAGAAAATCTGGAAGATATACCACACCAACTTTGCCAGAGCCTCTCTTATCTCCATGAGCTCAGTGGTCAAGAAAAGACAGCCTTGTTCGCCAACATCTTCTCACCTCCTGATTTTACCAAAATGATCCATAGCATGCCACAATTACACAATATTTTTAGAAAGTGGTATGTTAACTCATCTTACTTTATAGACTCAAAGAATGTAACCATGGATCACAGTTGATAGTGTCATACTCAAATTTTTACCTGACAATTTCTAAAGTGGGATATGGTCAATACAATTAGATGAAAAATTATCATTTTCATGCTGTTCTCATTTTATGACAGGGGAAATGGATCCAAAATCATTGTTAAACAAGAGCCTTTAAAATTTTAGTAAGGAGAACACAGCACAAATTAAGATTTTTAGTTGTACAATTAAGCTGTCCCTATGGCTACGAGCAAATGTATTATCCAAGTCAGTATCTGACTTGCAAGTGACTTGCAAGCAGAAAAAATACTCCTAATGTGATGAAGTTGGTCAATTTTACATCACAGAAAATGCATTTTGGAGGGCTGCGGAGATAGCACAGTGGTCTAAGTGCCTGCCTGGCAAGTGCAAGGTCCTGAGTTTGATCCCCGGTACCATATACCACGCCAGCCCCGAAACCAGGCATGGTAGCTCACGCCTGTAGTCCCAGCACTGAGGAGGCTGAGACAGGAGGATCACTATGAGTCCAAGCTGCATAGTAAGACACTGTATGGAAAAAAAGAAAAAAAAAATCCATTTTGGACAGCAGCATACTCCCTTCCTATTGTTATAAAACTTCCATAAAGGTAAACACAGAGGCATGACCTATGAGGACTGTGCATCAATTGTTCTAAATCACAATTGTTCCCTTCCCTTACAACAGCACTTCCATCTAGAAGGAAGAATAGGGTTAGAGCAACAGGTGTCAAACTGTGAAAAAACAGCTTCCTTACACAAAACACTGCCTTTTAAAACTTAGTTTTCACTCGTAACATCCATGGTGAAATAAACTATGTTTATGTTTTTTTCAGTTGTAGGTTAGAGTTACTTTCAAGTATGCAATTGTGGGCTAGGAGATAGCTCAGTGGTGCCTGCCTGGCAAGCATAAGGACATAAATTCGATCCCTGGTACCAGGTGCGCTGTGCCAGCCTGAAACTGGGTGTGGTGGTGCATGCCTGTAATCCCAGCACTGGGGAGGCTGAGACAGGAGGATCACTAGGAGTCTGAGCTGTGTAGAAAGACCCTGTACCAAATACATAAAAGATTTTTTCAAAAATCAATTATGCAATTGTTCCAAGAAACAGAATGAATAACAATGTCTCAAGAATGAGTCATACTGGGAAAAGGTTTTTATAAAATACACATCTGATAAAGGCCTGTTAGAGACAATACAAAAAGGACTCTTAAAACTCAGCACTAAAAAAGATACCCCGACTAACAACATACACAAACACCCAAATTTACACCTCACTCATCAAAGATCAAATGCAGATGTTAATTAAGCGCACAAAAAGATGTTCAACATTAAATGTAATTAGGAAACTTCAATACTGTGACAGACTTGTTAGAATGGTAAAATCCCAAACACTGACAGTACAAAATGCTGGCAAGGATGTGGAGCAACAAGAAGTCTCGCCCACTCCTGGTGGGACTAAAAATGGTACAGCTACTTGGGAACACAATTTGCCAGTCTCTTACCAAACTAAACATCTTTTCTCATTCCAGGTACTCCAACAGTTACACCCTTATCATTTACCTGAATGAACTGAAAACCTATGTCCTTGCAGAAGCCTACACATAGATATCTAAAAGAGCGTTATCATAACAGCCAAACTCGGAAGCTGCAAGTCCTTCACTAGTCACAGATAACGAGTTGTGATTCATCCAGCAAAAGGTATAGTGTGTGGTGCTGCAAAAAATGGCCTATCAAGCCATGGGAAGGAGTGGAGGCTACAAATGCACATCACTAAATGCAAGAAGCTGCTATGGCTGGCATCTCATATGCTCCCCAATGCCTCACGCGGTCCCTGAAGGAGCTTTTAGGAGGTGGCTAGGTCTAGGGTGTGTGACTTGAGGGTTAGAGGTGTGTGGCACTGGATTAGTCAACTCCTTGGTTTATCACAGTTTGGGGTGAGGGTATTGGGAAGGCCAAGCCCAGGTATGGGTGGTACCACCCCAGAGCCTCACAGCCTGGATGGCAAGAGGGGAAAGGAGGCCTCTTGCTGCTGCTGCCTCCCACCTGCTCTGCCATGGACTGTTTTTCCATGTGCCCCTCTACCACGCCACCCTGCCTTGGAGCCAGCTAACTGTGGACTGAAAACTCTGCAAACTGTGAGGCACAATAGACCTTGCTGCCTTTAACTTGTGGGCATCATGTATTTCGTCTCAGCAAGGAAGAAGGTAACTAACACAGCAGCCAATCCAAAAACGCCATATGCTGTGCGATTCCAAATGCATGGAGTGACATTCGAGAAAGGGCAAAATTATCAAAAAGTTCAGTTTCATGGTTGTCAGGAATTAGGGCATAAATAAATGGAACAAATATATATTTAGCAGTGAAACAATTCTACACAATATAACAGTGGTGGGTACATGTATTTGTCAAACCCCAAAGAATGTAAAACACCAAGAATGAATCCTAATACACATTATAATGGCATGTCATCATAAGTTTAGGAATTAAAAGCCTACCAATTTGCTACGTTGGTGTGGGCTATTGATAGTGGGGCTTCCAGGTATGTGGGGAACACAGCCTGTTTGGGAACTCTCCCAACAACCTGTAAATGTGCTATGAACTTCGAAGTGCTCTAAAGCAGAAAGCTTACTAATTAAAAAATAAAACAAAACAGGCTGAATAGAGTCATCTCTGTGATACAATTAGATGGCAACAATGGACACTAAACTACAAATAGAAGGAAGGTGAGCATCTGATAAGAGAGCAGGTTGGGATTCCTCACCCCAAATAAAGAAAAAGCAGTCTAGTCTGTAATTCTTTTCACTCTGCCTTTTTACTATCTAATTCATCCACTTCATTCCACTCCTTTCATAGCATGATCTCTTTGATATATAAAATATAAGTTGCTAATGTAATGCTATGTCACCTAATTTTTATTAGAGCATTTATGAATATAAATGCCTTAAATTTAGTCAATCAGTAGGTACTGGCATGTAATTTTTTTTTTCTTCTGGCATGTCATGTTGAAAATTTGTCCTTTAAAAAGGTACAAGTGTAAGTGAAAATATATTTTCATTGTACTTCATACATTAGCCCAGATTAATCTGCATACAGCATGAAGAAAAACCTGCAGCTCACCTGATTTGTGGAGGCTGATGGATCGCAGATTAGGAAACAACCTTGCCAGTGAATCATTAGGCTCCTCAATGGCATTCAAGTGATTGTTGGCCAGGACGAGGGTATCCAGCGAAGGAAACATAACTCCTAACTTTCGTATCTCAGTCCAGTCTTGGAGGTTATTGT
>NDGN011324240.1:0-11132 GCA_002564285.1 Tympanoctomys barrerae
TTTGATTTGAAACTGTCTCATTGCTATTTGTTTATCAATAAAATTATGGAAAAAAATAAAAATGATATTTATGGAGTTCTATTTTCACCAACCAGTTCCCTAGCTGTTTTAAGCAGTAGTTGAAACACATTAAGCTTTAATACTCATATTATCTTCTTCCCTTTAAAATTAAAATACTCCTAAAAATTTATGAGGGGACCTGGGCATGTTGTCGCATACCTTATATCCCAGCACTCGGGAAAGCTGAGGTAGGAGGATCTCAAGTTTGAAGCCAGCCTAGGTCCTTAGCTAGAACATATCTCAAGACAAAATATATACATATGTTATAGATATAGTATAGATATAGATATATATGATGTAAAGAGACTGGGCATCTGGCTATGGTAGAACACTTACAAAGCATATAAGGCTCAGTGTTCAATCCCAGCACACAGTACAATACAACACAACATCACACACATAATTATGGGGAAGTTTTTGAGGTGATAGGAAGGTTTCATATCTTGATAACAATGTGAGATACACAAGAGTAAGCATGTAGCACAACTCCGGAATTTATATTAAGATTTGTAGCTGGGAATGGAGGCACACACCTCCCAGGGTAGTAGGAGGCTGAGTTAGGAAGATTGCAAGTTCAAGTGCAGCCTGAGCAATTTAGTGACTTGGCAAGACAAGACAGTGTTTCAAAATAAAAAAGGGGCTGGGGATGTAGCTCAGTATGAAAGCTCTGGATTCAAACTCCAGTACTGAAAAAAAGCAAAATTAAGCTGAAAAGCCAAAACACCTTTGTACATTTACATAAATTTTACTTAAGGAAAAAATATCAATAGATATTTAGTTCTAATTAATTACATATATGCTAAATTATTTAGAGAAACTCAACTGATGCCTATATTTTTTAATGTATCAGAAATAACACATAGATGAGTATATAAGGAAATTAATAGATATAATAAACTAAGAATAGTTAAATTTGAATGGTGTAGTCTATGGTAGATATACCTTGTTCTTTTTAAGATTCTCTCAATTTGCTATATGTCTGTAAATTTTCATAATAAATGTTTGAGAAAATATCTAGAAATGTGATGAGCCCTAGATTAATAGAAAAATATAGGTAAAGATACTGCTATTAGACCTGTATTCAGCTTACCAGGTGTTAAAGTGTTAAAGCCTTTTTTTTTTTTTTTTTTGTACTGGGAATTGAACTTAGAACCTTGTGCTTCCCAAGCAGGTGTTTGTACAGCTGAGCTATACCCACAGCCCATTAAAATCTTTTATACTTAATCTAATTTCCTGAATTCAATCTCTTGGAGTTGTATTTACTTAAGTCTAGTTACCTCATCACTTTTTTGTACTTTGAATTTCTGGTTTATCATTTTCAAATATTTATCTTTGTTTAGTATGAACTATTCCTTGTCAAGTATGGGGATACACTTTGTGTGTGTGTGTGTGTGTGTGTGTGTGTGTGTTCTGTTCCTATAGTACTCCCATTCATGGCTTCTTCTATTTTCTTACTTTCTTGCTTGCTTTTTTGTTTGGTTTTGGCTTGGTTTTTCTGAGTAAGTCTTTATCCCAGGCTGGCCCCACACTAGCTTTGGAGACCAGGATAGCCCCGTGATGTGCCTGCCTCAGCTTCTTGAGTGAGGGGTTATCGGTGTACACCTGCACCCCCTGGAACCCCTGAGGTGGTTCAATGGATGCCTAAGTTGGGGATCCCTAGCTCTCCTAGTCTAATGCCACTGCAGATTCATTGTTTGAACTCTGTGCTGACTCTTTGTTTACCAGGCCACCTTCTGATTCCCATGTAGGTCTGCAGAGAGAATGCAGCATTTGTTTTGAGGATTTCTGGCCTCTGACAGTGATTCCTCAGGAAAAACAACAAATTGGCTTGTAATTAAGAGCTGACTACATCAACTACAGAAGATCAGCACCCTAGAAAGAACCATGTTCATATCCCTTTCTCTTTGAAAGTGGATTTGATGACAACTCTATAAAATACTGAATTAACATCACTGAATCTTCTTGACCAGCTCTTCACAACTTTATTCTATTGTATTAATTTCAATACATATGAAAATATTGAAATACATTTCTCTGATAGGGTCCCAAAAAGCTCATTGCATAGGACCTACTCATGATTCACAAATAGTTTCTGAATTTTTCTTTTGTTGGTATTAAGAAAAACAGGAGGGTAACAATAAATAAACAAATAAGTATTCACACCTATCTCACTCTGTCCAAAGGCAGAATACATGTTTGCATGTGTAGGTATGTGTGTATATATACACACACAAAGCTTTTGAAAAATACATTTTACAACTGAAATTCTTGAAACAACCAGTTAACTCCAGAAACTCTATTCTGAGGCATTATGGTGCACACTAATAACCCCAGAACTCAAAAGGGTAAGGTAGCCGGACTGACATGAGTTTGAGACCAGTCTGGACTACATAGTGCGACTGACTCAAAAAAACCACCAAACAAACAAGCAAACAAAACCCCTAGAAATTCCATTCTGAAAAACAATGACTAACATTTGATTTATAATTTCTGGATGATCACAAAAGGCATAAAGAAAAATTTTATTTCGGTCACAAATTAGTAAGGCCAAAGTTGTTAGAAACCGTGAGTTTTGTGTATTTGGCCCCATTTGAATGTATTCCTCCAACATTCTAACTGCTCCCACTGGTATGGTCCAGCAACAGTGCTATTTGAGTACCAAGTGTGAAAGGCATTGAGCAATCTTAGGTTTTATGGGAAACAAAATAGAGAGTTAACCAACCAACAAACAAAGATACAATATAGAAGATACAAAGAAGACTGAACTAATCCTTACCTTGCTAGAATCTACTGCTAGTTATTCCAGTCAACTGATAGTTTAATAATTCATGTTATTATACAAAGTACTAATAAAGTAGTATATTAGATACTTTAATAATTCATAAAAAGTTTTATATAAAGGAGTATTAATAAAATAATATATTAGAGGTTTTTTTATATAATTGTAAGGAAGAGGGCTGGGAAGATAGCTCCACCGGCATAAACACCTACCTGGCAAGCACAAAGTCCCAAGTTCAATTTCTGGTACCACCACATTCCATGCTGGCCCCGGAACAGGATCAGGTGGCATATGCCTGTGTAATCTCAGCACTGCCTGACAAGCAGAAGGACCCAGGTTTGATCCCACCTGGGCCCTAATGAGCCAGCCAGTGAAACTGGTTATGGTAGGGCACACCTGTAATCCCAGCACTGGGGAGGTTGAAACAGGAGGATCTCTACAAGTCTGAGTTGCATAGTGAGACCCTGTATCAAATACATAAATTAAAATAATAAAATAATAATAATTGTAAGGAAGGCATTCTCTACTTAGCGTAAATATTATTACTCATTGCATAAATATATTCATTATTATGCAAACATATATTTATATCTATTGCATAGATATATTATTCATATTACATTATTACACATTCAACTATTACACATATACTATTTACTTATATAATAGTTAAGGCATTATATGTTAATCATGTTTTAAGAGTCACTTTTATGTTATGGTTCTATGAAAAATACTATCTAAGTATCTCCCCAGGATGCATGAAATTCTAACAGATGCAGAAATTCAACATGGCTTAAGTGATCACCAGCTATAGTCATAAGTTTGTCAGTCCAATTTTTACTCTATCTCTACCTTCATGAGTTAGGACACATTAGAGGCATACAAATGAGGTATAACTGTAGGCTGGAGGCATAGCTCATGGATGGAGCACTTGCTCTCACCTGACTGAAACCCTAACACTGAAAATCTTTTTCTTCCCCTAATTTTAAAAATTTGTTTGTGTGTGTGTTTGTTTATTTATTTGGCACAGGGTCTTGCCACGCAGCTTGTACTCGGTAGTGATCCTCCTGTCTCAGCCTCCCTAGCGCTGGGATTGCAGGTGTGCACCACCCTGCCCGGTTTCTGTGGCCCGCTTGGTGTGGGGCAGGCACAACATGTGGATCAAGCCGTGGTCCTTAAGCTTGCCAAGGTGGACCATCAAGGTGTCTCCCCATCCCTAGCACTGAAAATTTTAGGTCAGTTTTTGCTACCACATCCCAGCTGGTCCTGATTTTCAGAGACGTCTCTATATTTGTTTCATACAAAAAGTTACTAAATTTATTTCACAAAGCTTAATGTGCTTTGTTTAAAATTGCTACTGGTACATTATTAACATTTGGTCAGGCAAATTTTGTTTCTGTTATTGCTAATTAAGACAAACAAGGAAGTGAGTATGATTTTGTGGTATTTTTGGTGGAGAGTTTTGATTTTATCTGCCAGTATATCGAACATTTACTGAGATGTAATAGGCAAGACTTTTCAGGGGTAGAAAACCTGTACAAGGGTTTCCGGGTAAGCCACTGGCTGTAAACACTTGGCTTTGGCCCCATGTGTCCAGGCTGGTCTTGGGAAGCTGTTTGTGCTAGGTGCTGTCAGCCTCCTCCTCGCCTTCATCCAGCCTCTCCTGCTGCTCTTAGTCCCTATATGATGTATGAAAGTGTGTTTTCACTTTTTAACTTTTTGCACTATTGTACTGCCTACATTTTCAAAGACACATATATTTCTTAAATTTGAATTGTACATTTCAGATATGCACAGAGGTGCAAACCCCCCAGCTTCATGGCTATTCATATTTGTTTCCTAATCCTCTCCACCCTCAACCTTCTTGCTTTCTTTTTCTTTGCCCTCTCTACTCATGAGTTTTTTCCTTCTTCCCTTTCTTCTTTCCTCTTTCTCTCCTTTCCTTTCTTCCTTCTCTTCTTCTTTCTTTCTCTTTTGCATAGATTTTCTATACTGCATACTTTGTAAGACACAGTTTAGAGGGTGTTTCACAAAAGCCCTCTCATGGTTTGTGTCTAGATTTTATCCCAAAGCCTGCTGCAGTCATGGGGAAGCCTTCCAGAGTTTATTAATTCCTGATCCAATTCTGGAGTTGTGGGTGTGAGTGCTCTAGTGGCCCTGGTGTGAAGAGCCTGAATGCAATATAAGGGAGAGAGAGAGGCCTGCTGTGGCCTAGGCTCCTCCCTTTTTGCTCTTGCTGTTTTGCTGTTTTTTTGCCCCACATACTGTTGCCCTCTGCCATGCGCCTCTCTGCCTTGGAGCCAAGTATGGACTGAAACCTCCACAAACTGTGAGCCAAATAAACCTTTCCTTCCTTAATTCTGGGTGGCAGGTATTTTGTCCCAGCAATGAGAGAAAAGTAACTGAGAGAAGTCCTCATTGGTAATTACATCCATGTTCTGATATGAAGATAGATATTCCTGGAAGTCATACCAAGAAATTTTCTCAGTGATGACTGCATTGAGCAGTGTATTTCTCTACTTCCTTTATTTTTTCCCCTCACCTCCTTGGAAAAGAACTGAGGAAAATAGGTCCTTCTTCCAAGTACTTTTCTTCTTAGCTGGTATAATGGATATGTTACAGGCAGAATTTGCTCTAAAGTGAAAAAAATAATAGACGAGATAATGTTAAAGTCATATGGAGCTGTGGGTGTTTAGAACCTGAAAAAAAATTAAGAGGATCAGAAAAGAATTTCTGCATTTCAGAAATTGAGGTAGGCCTTCAGGCCTAGTTAGAAACGCATGATAAGATAAAATAGTGTTTTTAAAAATCCAACAAGATTTAAAGATGTGCCCACATCTCACTACAAAGAATTCCAGAGTATCTGGGCCTGGTGCTGCAGATAAGTATCTCAGTAGCTGGGAAGCTGAGGCAGGGGTATCACTAGATAGATGGTCAAGGCCAGCCTGAACCACACAGTCTAATACTGTCTCAAAAAAAAAAAAAAAAGTATTGGGAATACATATTCTGGTCCTGGAGTTTGAACCCAGAACCTTCTCACTGAGCTGCATACCTATTCCTTTTTACTTTTTATTTTCAGACAGTGTGTTGCTAGATTACTCAGGCTAACCACAAACTTGCTATATTCCTGCCTTTCTGTCCAGATTCCTGAACTTCTGGCTGTTGGTTTTATATTTTAAATGTACTTATTAGTCGAATGTCAACATGAATTGATGTCACATCGCATCTTGTGTCCTTTCCCTGTGAGACCGCCAGCCTTTCTCTGCATCCCCGCAGCTTCTGCCTAGAGGGCTGGCAGTTGGGACCATTCCCGAGTCTCCAAGGCAGCACTCTTAGCTAGCTTGTTGCTCCTTTTTCTGAGAAGAGAGGATAAAACTATAGTGAGTCATGCCATTTCTTTTCTAACAAAAGAACGGTGTAGTGTGCTATGTAATCTGGGCTGTCACTTGCGACTTATGACTGTAAACTACAATAAGGGGATAGGGAGGTACAGTACCATTATTCATCTCTTAAATAGCATTGCAAGGTTCTGATTAGTGTGTGCTCCCTTACACTGTGTGATTGTTTAAGGCTGGGATGCTTTTATTTTTGTACCCCAGTCTTGACCACATTGTGCCCAGCTCATGAAAGTGCTGAGCAAACGTGCAATGGGAGGACAGAAAGTGGCGCGCTGCGCAAAAGTTGGAGAGCAAAGGGGTGCCCTCCTGTGGCGTGGGTACACTGACTAGCCGGCAGGGGGCGCGCGTGCGCCAGTCTTTGCAGGGCTGTGTACCTTCTTCGTTCCTCGTGCATAAGCGTTTGGTACCATGCCCCAGGAGCCACATGACCGAAACTGTCCGGAAATTTACATTTAAACCTGCACAGAGTTTAAACCTGCTATAAGATAGCAGAACAGGTCCACATTACATTTAGTCCAAAGACATAAGACCGCTACAAACAGTTGCCTGGGCAGTGTTTAGGATTTTTTTTAAAAGTTTCAAACTGTAACCCCTTTACACTAAGTGAACTAGTTGGTGTAATCCAACTTCCACATTTCTTGGAAGAGGAAATTAAGGTTTATGAAGGTAGTCCTGTATACTCTTGGAGAGGATGTGTCAGCAGAAAAATCATGCTTCTTTCAAAACTGGACTTAAGGCGTGTGCTATAAGCTCGGCAGAGTTGGAATAAAGCTCTTTCTCTGTCTCTCTCCCCACCCCAGGTGATGAAAACCACGGGGTACTGGGTGCTGTACCACTGGGTGTAAATACACACACACACACACACACACACACACACACACACACAATACAAAAGAAAAGAAAACTAAAAATATATAGGGCTAGATAGAACACTTGCTTACTATCCATGAGGCCCCAGATTTTATTGTCAGTTTAACAAAACCAAAGAAAGTGCAAAGACAAACGTATGTATAAAATATATATGTAATATGTTAAATAACACATACACACCTAATGCTATGGCTTGCATCTAGATGTCGCCCAAAGCCTTGCGCAGTCATAGGTGGGGCTTTTCAGAGGTGGCTGGATCTAGCGTATGGGGTGCTGGGATTGATTCATGGTGCAATGCTAGGATCAAAGGTGCTAGGATTAATGTTTTGAGTGCTATCCACCCTAAAGGTCAGTAGTTTGGATAAGATATAGGGGACAGAGAAAAGAGGTATGTCACTTGTTGCTTCTTCACTAAGTTGTGATTTTGCTACTACCTTCTATCTATCATGGACTGCTTCTCCTCTGCCACGCCTGTCTGCTCTGCCACCCTGGTGTAAAGCCAGTGGGGGACAGACTCAAACCTCTATAATCTGTGAGCCAAAATTCCTCTCTTAACTTGTGAATGTTGGGTATTTTGTCTCAGCATCAAAAAAAGGAACTAAGACACCTGTGTATTTTTTCAGGCCCTTTGGAGAGACAGCACAGCGTAGTGATGGTCATGACCCATCCAAACTATCTGGGTTTGGGGCCTGGGAGATGACTCAGTAGAATAAGCACTTCCATGGCAAGCTCAAGGGCCCGAGTTCATTCCCTGGTTCTGCCAAAAAACAAACAAACAAACAAACTATCTGGGTTTGAATTCTGGTTCATCATTTATTATTTCATTGTGTGGCTTTGAGGAAATTACTTAAACTCCTTGTGCCTTTATTTTGTCATATGTAAATAAGGGAAGTAAGGGTGTCAATTTTTTGTATTATTCAAAGGATTAAATAAGAATCTTTGTAAAGCTCTTAGGATAACATTTGTACATAAAAAGTATTAACAGTCTGAAAATATAAAAAGCATAAACCTTTTGGAGAATGCTATTTTAATGATGAATACAAATAACATTCCATTCAATCCCCGGTTCCGAAAAAAAAAAAAAAAAACATTCCAAAGGTAGGTTTTAAAGGTTGAAATAAACCTCCTCCATACTAGGAGTGGAACCCAGAATCTCCCACGTGCCACACTAACACTATCAGTGAGGTACACCCTCTGTCCGTTCAGTTCTTGGAGACAAAGTCTCGCTAAGCTGCGCAGGCTGGCCTCAACCTTGCCTCACCTCCTGAAGCTACACCAGGAGTACAAGCTAGTGGAACAAGCGTATACCATCATGCTGAATGGAAGTAGGCTTTCTTTTAGTACATTTGTATTATAAATATTTACATCCTTTGTGTGCAATTGGTATGTGCTTTTGTCCTCTTTCCCACCCATTCCTTTCCCCTCTGCTATCTTTGATCCTTTTCCCATTTGAGACAGATCTCTCTCTCCACTTCCTATTATATTTAATTTTGCTCTTATCATTTGTGTTTCTTATATGAGAAATCATCTGGTGTTTAAAATTTATTCCATTTAACATTTTGGTCTCAAGTACAACCATTTACCTACAAATGGCTAAAATTTATCTTTTTATGGGTAGTACTCCATTGTGTACAAATACCACATTTTCTTTACCCACTCATCTGTTGATGATTAGAAGGTCTCCATCCAAGATTTAGTGATTATAAATTGTGCTGCTATAAACATGGGTATAAATATCACCATAATATGATGTCTTTAACTTTCAGTAAGATACCTGGAAGGGGAAGAGCTGGGTTTAACAGAATTTCTAGTTATAGTATTTTGAGGACTCTCCATACTGATTTCTACAGTGGTTGTACTTGCTACATTCCAACAGTGTAGAAGGGTTTCTTTTCCCCCACAAACTCATCATCATTCACTATTTGATTTCTTGATGATGGGCCTTCTTTCTGGGGTAAGATGGAATCTTAGTGTTGCTTTAACTTGAGTCTCTATAATAGCCAGTGATGTTAAGCATTTCTTCATGCATTTATTGGCCACTTGTACTACTACTATCTATTTCACTGGGCCAATTTTTATTGATTGTTATTCTAGGGCTTTAATTATTTTAGTTCTCTCTATATTTTATTTTTTCTCTATATTTTAGATACTAAAATATCTGTCAGGAATAGTTGGCAAATATTTTTTCCCATTTTGTCAATTTTTTCTCACTGTGTTGATTATTGTTTTTTGAGTTCTGTTTTTGTTTTGTTTTGTTTTTTTTACTGTGCAGAAACCTTTGAATTTGATATGATGCCATTTGTTCATTCTCTGTATTATTTCCTGTGCAATCAGAGTTCTGTTCAAGAAGTCCTGCCCTATACCTGTGACTTCAAGAGCTTTACCTATTTTATCTTCCAGAAAGTTCTTTCTGTTTTAAAATTTAGTCCTTTAATCCATTTTTAGTTTAGTTTAGTACACAGTGGGAGATATGAGTCTAGATTCAGTGTTCTGCATGTGGATAGACAGCTTTTCCAATACCATTTATTAGAGAGGCTATCTTTCCAATGTTTTTACCCACTTGGTCAAAGATTAACTAGTTGAATGTGCTTGGAGTTGTGTCTACATTTTCTGTCATGTTCTATTGATCCAATCTCATGTCTATTATGTACCAGTACCATGCTGTTTTAACCACAGTAACTTTGTAGTATATCTTCAAATCTGGCATTGTGATCCCTTCTGCTTTGTCTTTGTTGCCCTGGATTGCTTTTGGTATTCTGGGTCTCTTATGGTTTCATATGAAGTTTTGGATTGTTTTCTCTAGATCTGTGAGAAATGCTCTTGGTATTTTGATTGGGGTTGTGCCAATCTATATATCATATCAGTTTTGGAAGTATAACCACTTTGGATATATTAGCTCTGCCTATACAGGAACAATGTATCTTTTCTATTTTCCATTTTTTGATGTCTTTCTTGATTTCCTTTTGTGAGAGTGATGTAACTTTCTGGTGTCTTCCTTGATTTCCTTTTTTGAGAGTGATGTAGTTTTGAGTGTAGAGTTCTTTTACTTCTTTGATTAGGTTAAGTCATAGGTATTTTTTTTTCTGATTCTGTTAAAATGGAATAATTTTCCTAATTTCTTTCCCAATAAGCCCATTATTATTATATAGAAATAGTATGGATTTTATGTGTCTATTTTGTGTCTTGGTAATTTTGTAATATCACTTCAAGTCTACAATTGTGGTGCCTCCTGTTACTCTTGTTACTCAGGATTGCTTTTGCTATTGAGTCTCTTTGGGTTTCATATGAATTTTAAAATCATTTTCTCCTGCTCTGTGAAGAATGCTTTTGATATTTTTATTGGAATTGCATTAAATCTGTACATCAATTTTAGAAGTATGATCATTTTGAATATGTTAGTACAGCCTATCCGGGGAAGGGATATCTTGCCATTTTCTAATGTTCCCTTAGGATTCACTTTCTCAGAGTACAGAGTTTTCACCTGAAGAGATCTTTCACTGCATTAGATTAATTCCTAAATAATTTTACTTTATATATTATTATTATTATTATTATTATTATTATTATTATTATTATTTTTGGTGTATACAGTCCTGGGGATTGCACTCAGAACTTTGTGCATGCTAGGCAAGCACTTTACCATTTAGCTGCATTCCAGCTTCTAAATAATTTTATTTTTTATATTAATTTTATTGAGAAATAACATTGCAACAGTTTCAAAATAGGTTAGTAGGACAGTCACAATAATATATTGCATATTGTTATCTTCATAGTAGTTATTCATAGCACAAGATACAGACATGTTATCCTGTCAACACTTCATACCAAGCTTTCTTCTCAATGAATTCAGAGAAAGTAGCTGCATATCTATATCTGTATTATATATATATATATATATATATATAATGTACAGATACAAAATGGTACTTCATTTATATCCCCTGTTTTTGTTTACTTTTTTGAGATGGGTATTCCATTGCCATTTAAATATTATAGGTACATGAATTCAGCAAAATAATTCAATA
>NDGN011324248.1:0-16905 GCA_002564285.1 Tympanoctomys barrerae
ATGCAGTCACTCCAGTGCACACACGTGCACACGCGCACACTGCACATGCAGTCACTCCAGTGCACACGTGCACACGCACACACTGCACATGCAGTCACTCCAGCGCACACTGTGCTCAGGTGCCCTAAGGCGGCACACCCGCGCACATGCATGTGCACAGCATGCTGTGCCTGTGTGTGCCCACATGCGTGTACACTTGCACACGCTCCAGAGGGAGGCAGAGGATGGCCGGGCCGGCTCCAGGACTTCTAGGTGTCCCTGCCTCCCTGCCCACAGAGCTCAGTATCTGGAAGGCGCTGGGGACCCAGGAAGGGACTGTTCTTGGGCCAAAGCTGGCGCCAGAGCAGCTGCAAGAGGCAGAGGTGCTGCAGACCCTAAAAGGCCGCAGGAAGGGAGCCCTTGGAGGGCCACATCCAGGCCAGCCCCAAGCCTGCAGCCAGCCGCGGCCTTATATACTGGCCATGACATCAGGCCCAGCACCCCGACTTCTAGCGGGCAGGATCCCCGAGCCTGACCCCAGTGCCAGGCCCAGCTGCCCCTCCAGCTTAGGCCTGTGTCTTCCTTGTCACTGTCCCAGAGTAGGGATGGCAGGCGTGTCCTGGGGAAGACCGGCTCCGCGGTGAGGTCCCCTCACTTCCGCAGAGCCAAGAATGCAGCCTTGCCAAGGCCCTGGCACCCCATCCGTGGCACCGGGGAAGCTTAGGGAGCCCCTGGAGACTCTTGAAGGAAAAGGGGCAGCTGGGCCTCACAGCATGTGGCTCGGTACCGCACTCCCACTGTCCTGACCCCTCATTTGTCATGGAGCATTTTGACAGGGCTGTCCCCCTAGCTAGGGGACAACAGAACGAGAGAGGCTCAGCCTTCAGACAGCCAGTCCTGCTGAGGAGAGGTCCCCAGGCCCTGAGAGCCAGGGACCTCTCATTACTGTCCCTGCATTACTGTCGCCTTTCCACA
Source organism: Tympanoctomys barrerae (assembly GCA_002564285.1). Taxonomy (NCBI): domain Eukaryota; kingdom Metazoa; phylum Chordata; class Mammalia; order Rodentia; family Octodontidae; genus Tympanoctomys; species Tympanoctomys barrerae. Next base: position 955 of record NDGN011324248.1, read on the forward strand.
GCCGGCCTCGTGGAGACGTTGGCCGCCTTGTGTGGGGCCAGGACTGAAGTCTTCTGGTTCTTGTTCAGAACCTGTCCCTTCCCTTGGTGTGCCTGTGTGGGCACTGGGTCCTCGCAGAGGTGGCCGCTCTAGGCTGGGGGGCTGCTGGTCCAGTAGGGCTGGGGTCCCTGTGAAGGAAGCGCTGGCCACACGCGAGAGCTCAGCATGACGTATCTGCTGGCCAGGGGTGCCAAGGGCTGCTGGGAACACCAGAAGCTGGGTGGGGCCTGGATCGGCCCCCTGGGAGCGTGGCGGGAAGGGACACTGGTGCCATAACCTCAGCCTCTGCCTCCTGAGCTCTGGAAGCCGCAGCCTCCGTACTGTGAGCGGCGCTGGTGGGGCGCTATGTCGCAGGCTGAGGTGCCATCTCATCCCCAGCCAGGGCCCGCGCTGTTGCTGTGGATGCCATGCTCCACAAGCAAGGAAGGAATGCTCCCCACTGTCCAGCTCCCCAATGACAGGGCTAGAGCCCAAGGCTACCGAGGGCCATGAGAGTGCTCGGCCTGCACCTAGCTACCTGGCCACCATGTCCTCAAGGGACGCAGAGGGCCACATGCTCTGATCCCACAGGCCTAGGCTCCAGAGTCACTCCACCGAGAGACAGAGCGGGAGGGGGACCCAGGCTGCTGTGCAGGATGGGTGACAAGGGCTGCCTCCTAGGCCCCCAGAACCTTCAGAGCCCCCACCCATCCCAGAGGGCAGGACAGGCATGGCTCCTGCAAACCTCGGGGGTCCAGCTGAGGCCCTGCCCATGTGGCCCCCCGGGCTCTGCACCCCACGCCGAGCCCGCAGAGATGCTATCCTTGGTGGCAAGAGGCACCCCGTGTCTCCCTGAGGCTACACATGCCACCTGGTGCCACCTCAGAGGTGTCGAGGCAGGAGCAGCGCAGGGGCAGGGCTGTCCAGTTGCCAACGTGCTGTGCCCAGGGGCTGCAGGTCCCAGATCACTGGTCCTGGCTGTGGCTGTGCCCAGGATAGGAGCTGACTTGGGTGGTGCTTCTGCTCTCGGCCTCTTACCTAGACTCTCTCTGTCTCTGCCTCTCTCTCTCTCTCTCTCTCTCTCTCTCTCTCTCTCTCCCTCTCTCTCTCGGTGCTAATGGGAGTTAAACCCAGGACCTGTGTACTGAGCTACACCCCCAGCCCTTTTCTTGATATTTATTGTTTGTTTTGAGATGGGGTCTTGCTCTGTGGCCCTGAGTGGGGCGTGTGGCACCAGGCCTGGCCTTCCACTTCTTGTAGGAATGAGGAGGCCAAGCAGAGTGGACGAGGCCATGACGGTCCCCTCTGCCATGCACTGGGGTCTGGGGCATGCGCTGCAAGAGGCCCAGTGCGTTCTGCAGCCACGCAGCCCAGCGGGTACAGACACCCTGGCCCTGGGCCTCACCCTCCAGAACCTGCTCCCTGAGACCAGGCGTGGTGGCGCGTGCCTATAATCCCAGCGCTTGGGAGGCTGAAAACAGGAGGATCACTACGAGTCCAATCTGTGTAGTGAGATCCTGCAGACCATGTACTAAATACATTAAAAAAAAAAAATAGTGACAGAACCTACTCCCTGCTGCACCTCAGGACCCCGACCCAGGCTCCTGGTGGGGGAGGGCAGGGGACAGGCACAAATGGGCAGTGCCGGGCCCTAGGCAAGGCGTGGCCTGAAAGCCTCTCCACCCCAGCCTCCCGCGGGTGCCCCTTGGGCAGTGCCCAAGCCTAGCACTGGTGCAGGAGCACTTCTCAGGCACCCCAGCCACGGCTCCCTCCTTGGCACCCGATGTGGCTGCAACCCCTGAAGAGCATGCTGTCCACTGTAGGGTCCTGTCCTGCTCTCATTCCCACCTGCTGCCGGGGGGATCGAGGGGAAGCTGCGGGAAGAGCAGAGCTCCATGCGGTGCTGGGTGGCCAGGAGCACCAGCTCCGGGAAGGGCAGGGAGGGCCGAGGGGTCACGGGCAGGGGCTGCGCAGCACTGCGCCGCTGGCCCAGGGGTCCAGACGCAGCCAACCTCCTCGCTGGTTCCAGACCAGAGATCCAGGAGCTGGACGGCGACCCCCAGTGCCCAGGCTTGGCCAGTGAGAAGCCAGAGGATGTGGAGGAGGAGGAAGAGGAGGACCTGGAGGAGGAGGACGAGGACAGCCTGGCTGGGAAGTCACAGGACGACATGGTGTCCCCCACGCCCGAGCCCCAGGGTGTCTATGAGGATGAGGAAGATGAGGAGCCACCTGCTGCCCTGGCTGTGGGCTTTGATCACACCCGCAGGTGGGATGCCTGGGCCACACACAGGGGACCGGCTAGGGAGGGGACCTGAGCCTGGTGGGGCTGCCCTGTCCTTCAGCTCCTCCAGCCCGGGCTCCCTGCTGAGCAAGGGCAGCCACTGCTAGTCCTGAGGACATGTCCACCCCACAGTGCTGTGGCCTTTGAGAGGCTGGAGGGAACAAATGCAGGAGGGAGGCTGCTCCCTGCCAAGTTGGCTCCAGCCCCGTGCGTGCGGCTCAGCGCAGGCCAGAGCCACCGCCTCAGGCCCCAGCTGCTCCCGCTCCCATCCAGCCTCAGTGCTGCCCTGCAGAGGCCGCCCAAGGTGCTGATTCCTCCTCAGCACTCAGGTCCTGGGCAGGGAGCCCCAGCCCCTCCAAAGTGGCCAGGGCCTCAGAGAATCGGACTCCTTCCCAGCCCCCACCTCTAAGACAAGGGCCCTGCCTGCTGCCCATGCCAGCCATGCACGCACACAGCCCTCTGTATCGCTCTCCGCATCTGTGTGGCTTTCCCCCAGGTGTCCGTGTGTCCGTGTGTCTGTCCCCTTGTGCATATGGCTTGTAGAGACCCGTGGTGCGCATGGGGGTGCAGAACCGTAACCGCAGGCCCCTCTCCTGGTCCTTGGTGCAGGTGTGTTGAGGAGCGAGAAGGCAGTCTGTTAGCCTTGGAGCCCGCGCCAGCCTTTGGGAAGGGGCTAGACCTCCGCAGAGCCGCTGAGGAAGCCTTTGAAGCTAAAGATGCGCTTAATTCCACCTTAGATTCTGAGGCTTTAAAACAGACTCTGTACAGGCAGGCTAAGAACCAGGTAGGTACCGCAGAGCCCACCTTGCTCCACCAGCTCAGTGGCACAGGCTGCAGAGACTCCTGGCCAGAGAGACTCGGGACACTGCGCCCGCGCCCCCCACAGCAGCTAGCGAGGTGCCCAGGGACCACTGCCCTCTTGCTAGCCGGGGCCAAGCAAGGTTGAGAGCAGACGGGTGTAAACCGGACCCAGACACTGAGTGTGGGTCACTTTCTTCTTGCCCCTTCCCAGTGGGAAGTGTCCACATACAGGTGCAGCCCACCAGCTGCCTGGAACAGCCTATTGCCTGAGCCCCGCCATAGGTGGCCCAGCAGCCTCCGCTTCTGCCAGGAAGCTGCTCTGCCCAGGGGTCCCTGCCTCCAAGCAGAACCGGCTGTGGGTTTCCCTCGGCCTGAGGCACTGGGGCCACCTGCCTGCGCTCGCAACCCTGCCAGCCCCGTGTCTCAGCAAGAGCCGTCTGCATGTCTGTCTGCGTCTCTTACTAATTCTGTCCAGAGTGTCTGCCTGCGGCATCAGTGCCAGCTTCGTCCACACCCCATCCTTAACCTGCGTTCTTTGCTCAGAGGGTACCAGGGTCCCCTCCTCTTCCACCCTGGGGCTTGGGGCAAAAGGCTGTCCCCAGGCTAGCTAAAGCTGGGAAGCGACCCCAGCTCCTGACACTTCTGTGAGCTTCTCTTTTTCCAGAAATAGCTCTGTCCAGTCACACGGCCGGCCAGCAGCAGGTGGGTGGGACTCTCGTGGTGTGAGGCCTGGTGCTGATGGCCCCGCTTGCCAGGGCTGACCCCCACCATCAAGCCTTACCAGGCAGGGAAAGGAGGTGGAAAGTGACTGCCAGTCAGCAGGTACAGCCAAGGGCCAAAGAGGAAACCAGTGTGCCCAAAAGCCCCAGCCAGGCCACGGTCCCGGCGCCAGTCTGGGCTAGAGGCGCGGCCTCAATTCCTGCTCTCACCGCCCCCACAGGCACCTTCTTCCAGGGCCTGGGAGTGTGGGCCTCTCTTCCCCCGGTGCCCACTTTTGTCCAACCCAGGGGGGCAGCAGGCAGGCAGCTCGGCCCTGCTGCCTGGCCCCGCTCACCTGCCCTCCGTGTCCCTCCCCTCCCAGGCATATGCAATGATGCTGTCCCTTTCCGAGGACACGCCCCTCCACGCCCCCTCACAGAGCTCACTGGGCGCCTGGTTGAACATCACGGGAGCCACGTCAGAATCTACAGCCTTTAACCCCATGAACCACCTCTGAGGGGCCCGGAGCCCAGGACCAGAGTCCAGAGTCAGCATCTGCTGCGGGATGCAGGAGGCAGGGAGAAGCCCGCCGGCCTCGGCGACCCTCGTGTGCAGCCCCCCTCTGGCCCCCTCGGCCCAGTGCTAACTATTCCAGTGAAAACTCAGAACCTGAAGTCCAGGAAGCAGAGGCTGGGCTGCCGTGTCTTTGAGAACCGGTCCCAAGGACAGCACTCCATCAAAGACCCCATCACAGGAGCTGCCTGGAGGACCAACCGCGGGGCCGGCGTGGAGTCTCAGCCCCTGCAGCCCCCGCCAGCACCTGCAAGGCACAGAGCCAGGGCAGAAGACGCAGCGTGTACCGAGGACGGAGCTCTCTCTCGCCAACGATTTTCATAATGAAAGTGACGAGAATAACCCTTTTGGTAATCGTATTGACTACAGAGTCTATTTAAGCATGTGGGTTTTAAAAATAGACAGTATTTTTTAAAAATCAAAAGAATGACTTGCGAATTGTTTTTTAAAAGTAATTTTTCCATTGCTTTGAAATTTCAGCTTATTTGCAAACCCGAGCCTGGGGGGTGACCGTGCCAGGCTCGGGTGTGTCCTTTATACTGTAGATAATGCAGAATTTTCTATATCTGATCCTATTTGTACAAGCCAAGGTGATTCTGGCTGCCCTGGGAACGGAACGAGGGGCACCATCGGTCTTTCCAACAGTATGCGGATTCTGCTAGGAGCCCCGAGGCGCCCCGAGTTCCCTGCAGAGGAGTCCACAGGCCCCACCCAAGGACCCCCAATGGTATGGAGGCTTTGCAGGGCTCTGGTCCTCCATGCAGAGGTGGGGCCAGGCGCCCCGTCTGTACCCCGGCCGCCCCCAGGCTGGCCCTGGCCTCCGTCCTCCCGAAAGCTTTCTGTTCTTCAGCTTCCCACCGGCAGCGGGAAGGTCCCCCCAGGCCTCCAGCCAGGGCCCCCGACGCTGCCCTGCTCCAGGACGCCAAGCGCTACTGTGCCTAAAACTCTGGGCCAACCCCACGGCCACCATCTCCATTCTTTGTGCAGGTTCTTGGCAGGCCAAAATCGAGGACGGAAGAGTCCAGGACCTGGCACAAATGGTGGAGAGGACAGAGCCCTCGGGACCTCCAGCTTCTCCCTCTGGATGTGTCTCCTCCCTTTGGATGGGCTTTAAATTATTCCCATAGGGGCCAGTTTTGAATAGTAATTTCTTTTCCCTGATGGAATTTACCTTAATCTGTATATAACTTGTAATTTTTTCTAATTCATTTCTTTTCTTATTTTATTTTTTCCTTAACAGTATTTTTGACATTAGACATTCTTATTGTGAAGAAATAATGTTAATATAAGTATCTAGTGAAGGACCAAAACCGTGTAATAAGGTGTGTTGTGCGATCAGTCGCCAGGGAGTGGGGCGGCTTCAGATGTGCCAAATACCCCCGCGTGCCCCCGCGAATCCTGCTCTCACTGCTGCCCATTTATCAGACAATCATATGTTTTTGTTAAATTTGAGTTTCAGTCGCATTTGCATTTAAGACAAGTGTTCTATTTATTTTATTGTTTGGAAAAGAAACATAATGAGTGTTACGTCTCAAGACGAGAAGAAAACAGTTGCCCAAGTTGCCCTTAAACAAAGAAGACAGAAATTCCGACTATCGTGACCCAGGCCACGTTTGTGTGGATTCGTGTCACACTGTGGATGTCTATCAGTGTTTGTCCCCGGGGTCAGCAGGGCCTGTCCCACGCACGTCCCAGGCACACTGGACCACTGACAGTCGCATGCCTTAGGCCGGGCCAAGCGAGCCTGCCCTGAAGGCTGGAGGCTTGAGCCAGGGAGGTTTCCGTGGACCACGAAGCCCCAAAGATCACGGGGAAAAGTCTCCTGCTAAACCAAGGGACGAGGCAAGACGGAGAGCCCCCCAGGGCACACGGACTGGACGGGCCGTGCGGGAGCCGCCGCCGCCACCGTCCCGCCAGGGTTTTCAAACGAGCTCTCGCTTCTGCACAAGCGCACGTGGCACCCAGGCCTGCCGGGCACCGTCGTAGGAGTTTCCAGTTACCTCTTGATCTAGATGGGATCCCTGTAAAAGTCCAACGTCAGACACAAACACCCCATTTCTGTAAACCCAAATTATATGATTTCTTCTGTGAAAGAAAACGTGTGTGCTTCTTTTTGCGATGTGGCTCTCCAAAGTGGGAGGTTTGTTGAGGCCCGGCGCAGCTTGGTGGCTGTGGCAGAGAGAGGGCACCCTCTCACTGCTCTCCGGAGCCCCCTGCCTAGCTCTGTCCTTCCAGGCTCACCCCCAACACTGTCTTCCCATCCTCCTACCCCCTATCTACCCAGGAGCTCTGGTTGGACCTTTAAGTCCTATATTTTTGTCCCCTGGAAGTGGTGATTGAAAGCCCAGTTTTTCTGGAACACTCAGCCCCTCAGGCCCCAGCACTTAGTATTTTGGGGGACTCTAATCTTGAACCCCTGATAATTAAAGCACTTATTACCTGCACTGGGACAGCCCTGAAACGTGGCCTCCACACTTGGCCATGCCCCCAACCTGGCCAGCTCCGCCCCCTGCTATTCTCTGCCCAGATGTGCCCACCACCCTCAGGCCCTGTGTCTTCCCGGAGACCAGCTGGGGGCTGGTGGGAGGGGCAGGTGGGGCGGGAGCTTTCCAGAAACTGCCACAGGTGGCCCCGTCCACTGGTAGCATGGGCAAAGGTGAACCAGACAGCTGACCTACTGACCATTACCTGAGAATAGTGGCCAGGGTTGGGGCTCCAAGCCAGGACCCCAAGGGGCCGGGTTCCTTAGACTGCCGCCCTGACCCTTCAGATGACTGGCACTCAGCCAAAGATGGATCTTTAGCCGGAGGCCTCCTAGCGCCTGCCCTCCACACCTGGCCCCACGCGCCCTGCTGCCACTGTCACTCCCGGATAATTGGGTGGGTCAGGTGGCACCCAGAAGGTCCCCAGGCACACCCCAGGGGTGTGTGGCGGTACCTCCTCAAGGCCGAGTACAGCTGGTTTGTCAGGCACTGATGGCCCCAAGCCAGGTGCCCCCCGTCCAGCCCTGTAAACTCAGGGCCTCGGCTCAAGGCCTCGGCTCCCTCTGTCCCTGCGGCCTCCCTGGAGTGATCGCAAAGCCCTTCCTAAGCACATAGCACGTGTTCTAGACACGAAGCCATGAAGCACTGGATTGTGGCCCTGTCCCTGTCTCCCTGCCCAAGTGGCTGAAATCTACTGAGCTGTATTCACTGTGCTGTTCTGAGGTGGGGGGAGGAGGACTCGCCGTGCACTGTGGCCGAGCAGGGGGACAGGGCGCCAGGGACCCTGAGATGCTCAGGGCCGAGGAGCCAGCCGGGTGTCAGAAGCCATGAAACTGTAGCATCGGGTGATACTGTGACGAAGATGTTCTTGTGTTGCTCGGAGAAGAGCTCCCTTTTCTATTCCATTGCTTTGTTTGTTCGTTTTATCCTTTTCTGTCACTGATCTGCATGACCACTTTTGGGGGGAAAATACATTAAGTAAAGGCAGCTCGTGTGCATCTGTCGTGGACAGAGGTAGCTCTACGACTCCCTCCACACCTCTCGAAGCCGGCAGCTCTCTTCAGAGTACAGGCTGCGGAGCTGGGCACCAGTGCATGTGTGATTGAAAGTCTGTGCGTACACACGCACATCCCCAGTAGTGGGAAGTGTGTGTGTGTGTGAGTGTGTGTGTGTGTGTGTGTAAATACATCCGCAGGGTTGAACCTGCCCGTCCACCACCATTGCATTCAAATTTGATTTAGTTCTGTCTTTGGTTTTTGTTTTGTTTTGTTTCTTTTAGAAGTGTACAGTGTTGAAAACAAAATCAAATGTAAATGTCTGCTTTTCGCCTATTGTTTTTAAAAAAACAACAACAAAAAAGAAATGGAGAAGGAGGCCGGTGCTCCCCCACCCCTGTAAATTGCTTCTGTTGTGTTTATGAGTAAACTGCATGGCTTGTGTTTCGCGGTCATTATGGTGTCTGTTCATGAAATTTTGATGACAAGGACAATTCCGTAGATGCACTCGAATGTGTGTTAGGGTCACGGCAAGACGAGAGTCCCGCGCAGCAGCCCGCGCGAGGGCCCGTTCCTGTGCAGAAATCTTGCTGGGAGAGGAACAGGGAGACATGCAGACGGTAGCCAAGGAGCAGCCGTGCAAGCTCATCCTGATGCTTGTGACAAGGACAAACATATTGTGTAGAGAAATTCCTTTACGGTAAAAGCTTAGGAGCTGCGGACCGAGGTTCATGCTGTAGAGTAGGACTGGATACCAAATGTAATCTTTCCGATGCTACAATGAGTTTATACATGAGATTGATATGCAATAAACCTGTGTGCTTTTCTAAGTCTTGGGGCTTTCGAGCTTCATTGAGGGAGGGGCTGCTGGGTGGGCGAGCGGCGGGAGACCCAGCCCTGCCAGGCCCCAGGCGCCCAGCGCCCAGCCCGGACCAAGGAGTCCAGTGCGTGCGGAGCCCTTGTGCCCAGCTCGGCCGGCGGGCTGTCCACCTTCCAGAGGAAAGTGAGCTGCAGAGGCCACTGCTGCCCTGGTTGGCCTCCGAGTGGGTGTGGCCCAGGCCAAGGCCTCTGGCTGTGCCAACCAACAGACCTGCGGAGCCCAAGGCCCCAGGCACTGGGGATTTCCCTTCCCAGCGAGGTGGCTGGCAGGCTCATGTGCATCCGCCCCGAGGCTTCCCAAGGGTCAGACCCCCACAGCCTCTGCAGAGACGGTACCCTGGTACCCGCTCTCTCTTGCCCCTGGAGAAGGCCTGAAGCCATGCTGGCAGGTGGGAGGGAGGGTTGAGCAAAGGCCCTGGGGCTGCAAGGAACAGGGTAGCCTCTTTCGGGGGCCCCTCCAGCCTCCAGCAGGGTGCTCCTCCCTGGGGCAGGACTGATCCCCAACCTCAGTCTATGCTGACCAAGAGGTCGGAGGCCAGGTCTGGAAGTCAAAGTGCTCCACACAGAGGTCCCCTCCACTTCCTGCCACACAGAAGTTCACGCAGTCCCTCAAGGCCCCTGTACCTGCAGCCCTGGCCACCCTTGCCTCCACAGCCACACCACCCAGGGGCTCTACCTATCCCCTCAGCTCTCCCTGCCACCTCTTGCAGGGAGACCTCAGGCCTCTGGGCTGAGCAAGCAATTTCTTTGCCTCACCTCAAAGCTCCCCAGGCTGACCTGGTGGAGTTCAGCTCGTGGGCAGCATCAGTCAGCATCAAGTTTGCCCTGTCCCCAGACAGTGACTCTAGGTTGATAATAACACTGACCTTTCAGCTTGGACCCTCAGGGTGGCCAGTTCAGCTCATTCCCAGGAAGGGGGCGCCCCCTGCTGGGGTGGAGCCTGCCCACCCTCAAGTCCTGCTGTACCTTTACTGGGGACCCACCCTTGGCCACCAGGAGGACCCTCAGAACCCAGGCCAGTCCTCCATCCCCCCTGCAGCTCCTCCCCTCCTGGCAGGCTGCCCAGGTGGACATGGGCATTACCCTGAGACCTAACCCAGGGCCTGGCTGACAAAGTCAGCTCTCGTAAGGCCCCCCAGGAATTCCTGCAGGCTTGGCGGGCTGGAGGTGTAGCAGGTTGCCGAGTTCCACCCCTCACCATGGCTCCAGAAACACCAAGGCCACTGAGGGGCCAGGACATGCTCTCATGAAAGCCCTCAGGCTTGGGGGCCTGGGGTCCCCTAGGCACTGGCTCCAGCCCCTGCCGGAAAAGGAAGAAATGGGGCTTGATCTTGGCCTCGGGGCCTCCAGGCCCAAATCTGGGCTCTGAGCCTTTCACTTTCTGAGCACGCTGGCTGTCGAGCCTGGTGCCTTCCCCAGAGCAGGCCTAGGGGGAGGGGGGTCCTTCCTGGCATGATTGACCAAGTGTCGCTGAGGACTTAAGCTCCAATGGGCAGAGGCGGGCTTCTCAGGAAGCTCAGGGCCCTAAGATGGCTTGAAAGGCTCCTCTCTGGGAACCAGGGTTCCATTCTCGAGGACAAATGGTGTGAATCACAAAACTGATGGATGGCCGAGCTCCCAAAAGTCACTCACAGCGATGGAGTGACAGTGTCCGACACCCCTAGAAAGGCCCTGCCTGGGGCTCCCCGCGCCAGGGCTCCAGTCAAGTGAAAACCTCCCCACTTTGTTTGCCTGGCAGCCTCCCTGCTCATTAGCCCTGGAGGGGACAGGAAAAATCCTGGCCTGGTTGAGCGGCTGATAATGGTCCCATTGTGGGCGGAGGACAGGAGAGCAGCAGCCTTGGAATATTGCTGACAAGTACACTTTGTCCCGCACTGGTTCCTCACATAAAAGGCCGAGGAAAAAGGACCCATTTTGGAAACGGGGGAAAAAAAAACCTACAGGAGGAAAAAAAAAAAGTGTCAATGAAGAATCTGTTTTCTGGGGAAAGAAGTGCTTTTTCATCTCCTTCGCCGGCCGGGCCAAGCGCGAGTGCGTCGGGCGCGCCGGGAAGCTGCGCAGGGCCGTCAATCCTGCTTCTCGCGGCAGCCAAAGCTCCCCGGATCAAGATGTCGCCTCGTGTAGAGTGCAGTGGCCAGGGCCGGGGGGCTTCCCTGGAGGCATGAGGACTTAAGACGGGGCGCCCTGCCGCCAAGGGTGCCCAATGGGGCCGCAGCCTGCATCTTCCCCGGTCTCCACCAAGGACGCTCCCCACAGCTTGGTCTAATTCAGGAATCAAGGGTGAGCTCGCCTGCAGCTGGGGCTCGGAAATGGGACGTGCAGTTACAGGAGGAGGAACCAGCAGCTTTCCAGAGGTGGCCGGGCCTCCACCCCAGACTCCAGGGAGGGAGCCGGCTCTTCCTCTGCCCTGGACTGAAGCTTCAGCCCCCTGGTCCCGAGGGCCCAGGACCCCAGGAAGTCCCAGGAAGCCCATGAGACAGAGCAGGGTAGGATGGGATTCTTACAGTGCTAGCAGCAGCGGACAACGCTTGACAAAGAGGTCCCGGGGCTACAGGGCTGGGGTCACAGCAGTGCCATCCACCGGAGGGCACAGGAACTGTGGCAGTAGAAGAGGCCACCAAGGAAGGGCAGGCAGAGAGCCTCAGGCAGCAGGGTGGGGCGTGGCGGGGGTGTCGGCCAGGCCAGCTCCCTGCGAGGCTGGGCGGGGAGCACTGTGGCTTTCTCCAGCTGGCCCTGAGTGGGACACAGAGACACAAATCAGGCAGCTGTCAGGGCTGCACAAAGCCCTGACCACCCCTGTGTGGGCCAGTGAGTGAGCGTCTTGCTTGGCTCCCAGCTGCCTGAGCAGGCTGCAGGTCAAAGGGCTCTCTGGGTAACAGACTTCATTTTTTGGAGACATTTTAAGGTCATAACAAAATCAGTCAGAAGTCACGAGATGTGCCCCACTCGCCACACCCTCTCCCACCAGGGTCACTGCTATGGAGCGGCACATCCACGGGTATCCGTGGTCCTACTCCGTGGGCAGCTCAAGATCTGCCCCTGTGGACGGCCGGGGTCTGTGATGTGTGTGTGTGCTGCGTCCACCGATGTCCCGGAAATGAGAGGAGCCTCCTTGCCTGGAGTCCTCCTCCTGTCCCACCCAAGCCCGAGACCCAGGGTCTGGGCACCACCTCCACCGCTTCACCCTCCCCAGAATGTCAGGGGCTGGGGTCCCAGGAGGGCCTTCTCAGCCCGGCTTCTTCTTTTCACCTGGGATGTGCGTCGGGGTCCTGCACACCTGGCTCTGTTCTGTTCCTGCTCGTAGCTCAGCCCCTCCAGGCACTGCACAGCTCCTGACGTCAGATGGGCTCCATACTCACCGTCCGCAGCCACAGGCCACCTGGGTTGCTCCCGAGTTCCCTGTTATACATGAGCTGGAGTGGATGCTGTTGTCTACGGGCATCACGGATGGCGACTGGCTGGCTGTGGGCTCTGTTTGGAAGCAAGCGATGAGCTGTTTCCCGAGCAGCTGCTCCACTCAGGGCACAGCGGCGTCTCGCTGTGGCCTTTGATTCCCCAGTGCCTTATGTGGGCGCAGCCTTTGGAAACAGGCGAGCCCCCGCTCCATGCCCGCCAGGCCCTGAAGGCCGGGCTTCCGGCCGGGACGGCTGCAGGGTGACAGCTCACCTGTAGGCTGAGTGCGAGGAGTGACTGTCAGTCCCTCTGGGGTCTCTGGGGCCAGAGGGCAAGGTCACGGGGCACAGGAGGCTTCCAGGATGACATCAGGACTGCGGCTACAGAGCTGTATGTCTGCTAAAAATGCACCAAGCTGCGCTTTCGAAGCATAATTTACCATTGCAAAGCAGGCCTTGATTGACCTGATTTTTCAGAAACAGCACGTGCCTCCACCTATCCCTGCTCCAAGGTGGGGCCTCTATAGACACATCAGGAGGCCCTGGGGGGCTAAAAGCACTCCCAGCCCTGCTGCCCAGACCCTGAGCTGACCCCTGGACCAGCCAGCCCCCCAGCTACTCTGGGAGGAACCCTGTGGCTGGCAGAGCCCAGGCTGGTGCCCACAACAAGCCCCACAAGCCTCGGGGGGGGGGGGAACCGAGGCAGCCGTGGCCTTGCTGTGGGCCGGCTCTGCGGGCTCCCAGCCTCACTCACCCTAGCCTTCAGCGCTCCCGCCCCATCACCCTTGGCTGCCTGAGCGCCCCTGGGACTCAGTGTGGAGTGCGTGTGCACAGGCTTGCTGCTTGGGGTCACCTGCAGTCAGAAGACCCACAGGTGTTGAGGCGTTCGTACACCTGTCCCCCAGGGCTCAGGAGGCTGAGGCAGGAGGATTGCAAATCTGACATCCGCCTGGACAGCTTGGTGAGACTCTGCCTTAAAATAGAAGCAAAAGGACTGGGGATGTAGCTCAGAGGGAGCATCAGCGTCCTTTTCCCTGCTACAGCTCTGAGTAGGACGAGGTTTAGCAGAAGGGGCACAGCAGGCCACTTCATCCGGTCTAGAGCCTGAGAGAAGCCACCAGCTCTTCCACTGAGCCAATGTCCACCGTGGACACGCTTGTCGGGCGAGTGCAGCTTTCCGTCTGAGGTCTTCGCTGCACAGGCATGGGTGCGGGCTGAGGTCAAATGCTTTCCCTCCACCCACGGGCAGCGATCGCATGAGTTTTCTCTTCTGCACTGTGCATGTCGTGCATTACGCCAGTTTCCTCTGAAATGTGATGCTAACCTTGCGCTTGGCTGTAGCGTCACCCACTCTGCGTACAGCTGCGTGGTACCTGTTCGCAGTCTGCAGGGACTTCTGCACCTTCCCCACCAGGCACGTCGGCCTGCAGGTTCCCTCGCTTGGGACCTGCTTGGGATTGGGATTAGAGTGATGCTGGCCCCAGAAAATGAGTCCAGCAGTGTGCCCTCTGCCTTGGGTTTCTGAAAGACCAAGTGGGGCTGTCTCTTCCTCTCCGTCCACAGAGCTCATGCCGTCAGGGTCTGGCCTGCCACTTTCTTTGCAGAAAGGTGCTGCATGTTGGTTGGTGGCAATGGTGTTATTGTGTGTGTGTGTGTGTGTGTGTGTGTAGCAGCCATGGAGACTTGTGTCCTCCAAGGCCCTGTCATCTAAGCTGACACAACAGGAGGCTTCCCCACGCTCCTCCTGCCTGTGCAGCCTGGAGCAATGGCTCCCTCCCTCCTCATCTTGGCCAGCAGAGCCTTATGTCTTCCTTGAATGATCTGAGGTTATCGATCATGTTGATCTTGCCAGATAATCACCCATTTTATTGATTTTTCTCTGGTGTGGACTTATTTCCTACCATAGTGATCTCTATTGATTTATTCACCTCTTCTATGACCTTGTCTTAATTTGACCTTGTCTAAAATTTCTAACATTAATGTTGGCTTTTGAGACAGGGTCTTATTATATATTCCGTGCTGGCGTTGAGCACACTACGTAACCCAGACTGACCTCAAACTCACTAGGTTCCTCCTGCCTCAGCCTCCTGAGTGCCAGAATTACAGGCACGTGCCACCACACTGGGCATTAGCATTTAAAGATGGAGGTATGGAGTGCTGAATTCTGACATAGCATCTTTTCTAATAGAAGCATTTAAAGCTGGGGCTGAAAAAAAAAATAAAGCTGGGGCTGGGGAGATGGCTCAGTAGAATAAGCGCTTGCCTGGTGAACGCAAGGGCCTGAGTTCAATCCCCAGTTCTGCCCAAATAAATAAATAAAAATAAAAAATAAAGTGATCCATATCCCTTGAGGCCCACCCCACATATTTTATTTTTTCATTGTAAGTCAGTTCAGAGTATTTTGCAGTATCTCCTGTTTCTCCTTTGACCTTAGGCTACATTGCATGATTTCATTTTCAAATATTTAGGAATTTTACAGATATCGTAGTGCCATTGGTTTCTCCTTCTGCCCTGCTGAGGTCAGAGAACTCGCTCCGCGTCTCTATGTCCTCGCTGCTTTTTCCGCCTTCCATTCCGTCGTCATTTGCTAAAAGAGATGTGGAAAAAACAGTCGACGTGGGCCTGCTTTCCTTCCTGGCTGTCTCCAGGGTCTCACTTTATAGTTCAGGCTGGCCTGGAACTCCTGGCGATCCTCCTGCCTCGGCCTCCGGAGTGCTGGGATTGCACTGTGTCATCTCTTTTTGCATACAAAGTCTGTCACTGTGTGGAAACATGTAGGGTGTCTTCCTGATCCGCCGAGTCCTTTGTCATCGTCACCCATCTCCCTTTCCTGGGCAATATTCCTGTTCTAAAATCTATGTCTGACATTAACAGCCACCCCTTCCTTCTCATGACCAGGGTCTGTGTAAGTCCTTCAACCTCCTAGGAATTCTCTCTTTTTATCTGAATCTTCTTTCTAAGCCCCAGCAATTCCATCCTGCTCTCATCCAGGCTGGCAGCGTTTATCTTTTAATCAGTTATGTTTAACCCATTCACATTTAATGTAATTACTGATGTGGGTTGGGAGAGGCGGCCACCTCACTGTCTTTGTCAATCTGCTGCTTTTTCTGTATTGCTCTGGCGCCTTCTGGCTTAGTATTCCCTTGGATTCTGCTTTATCTTTCCTCTTGGCTTTTAGCTGACTCTTAATTTCTAGTGCCTGCTCTAGTGCTTTCAGTATTTTTCCTTATCTGTTTACCTGTAAGTGATGTCACACCATTGGAAGTGAACTATACGAACCTAATAATGACATTTCTACTGTCTCTGCCTGTCCTTTGAGCTTTTATTGTAATGCATTTTCCTTTTTTTTTTTTTAATTTAATATAGGGTTTTACTACATAGACCAGACTTGTAGTGATCCGCCTATGCTCAGTCTCCTGAGAGCTGGGATTACAGGCACACGCACCACCATGCCCAGCTTTTCCTTTCACATTTTGCTTTAAATAATATCTTTCTCTTTTTGTTTTTTGGTATTTTTTTAGGGAAGGCTCTACAGGGTGTTCAGGGTCTCACTACTAGATTGGACTCATAGTGATCTTCCTGTTTACAGCCTCCCAAAAGCTGGAATTACAGGCCCACCACGCCATGCCCAGTCTCAGCTGCCATCTCAGTGTGCCCCGGGGTGGGCCAGCAAGGCAGGCCCAGGGGATGGAACCCCTGGCCCCGTGCCTGCTTGCAGGAGCTTCAATCTGCTGAGCTATTTGGCCAGCCCTTAAATAATATCTTTCTGGGCCAGGGAGATGGCTTAGTGGAATAAGTGCTTCCCTGGCAAGCACAAGGGCCTGAGTTCA
>NDGN011324254.1:0-11278 GCA_002564285.1 Tympanoctomys barrerae
CTCCACAGCTTATCTAGAGGCAGAGATGTATTAATATTTGCCTGGCAAGGCATGCCTCAGAATGAGGCTGGCAAAGCATGTGTTTCACAAATGATACTTACGCACTTTATAAAATACTTTAAAAATAAGTTTATTATAACTAATGAATATAAAATCCGACAGATGTTTTCAAACATTTTCCAAAAAAAGCAGAACCCTCTCTTATTCCCCCTTTCCCCATGAGCTACAGAATAACTAGGACAGAAAAACAGTATAAACCTAAACATGAAATTCTCATTCATTGGCTGGTACTAAAAGTCTCCATCACATTATATTCTAAGTAAAGGTCCATTAAATTAAGAAGTCAATAAAACATCTGACATTTGTAGTTTATCTTGGTTTCTACTGGCACTATGATACCAAGAATGTGAGGGACTAGAACAGGTAACAGATTGCATGTGACAGATATCCAAAGTGCAAGGATACATGAAACCACAAACATTTATAAGAATCCTGGGTATGGAATTAAACACTGACTTAAGAAGTAAATCAAGGAAATGTATGTACATTTTAGCCTTTGGCATCTGGTCTAACATATTTCTTCTTTATATAGACATCATTTTGTTCAATCTATCCACCAGAATAAATTTATATGAGCACATTTTTCATCTAACAGATTGTCCACAGCCAATTTCACATGAGGTAGTTGGGCTGTTTAATGACATTCTAGTTAAATTCTCAGGACACATGGAATCATACATTAAACATGCCACAAACCTGGCTCATTACCTTTCTTATGACTGCTGACTCCTTATCCATCTGTGAACACGAGTCTACCAGAAGGAGATCAGCTTTGCAAGCAGTACCTACCACCCAGGGTGGTTTCAGTTTGTAAGATACAGAGAAGAAATACTGACCACAATTTAAAATATATGAAAACATTTATAGGCTGGGTGTGGTGGCAGACACCTGTAATCCCAGCACTTGGGAGGCTGAGGCAGGAGGATTGCTGCGAGTTTGGGGCCGGCCTGGGCTACAAAGAAAGTTCAAGGCCAGCCTGAACCACAGAGTGAGACCCTGTCTCAAAAAAACAAAAACAAAAAAACAAAACAATAAAATATATGAAAACACTTAAAACAAGGATACTGATTCTTATATTTTTACATAGCTTAGCTGAAAACATCTTTCATCTGAAAAGAATTTTTGCATTGCACAGTAGTGGTATGCTTTTTCGTTGTAATTAAAGGTTATTTTAAAAACAGAGGAGAGAGATCAATGCATACATCAACTATCCCAGAGGCACTATCAATGACCGTTCCATCATGCCCCTGGAGTGCCTGTATGCAGCAGTGTGACAAGAAATCATGCAAATGGTCACTATTCACAGGACTACTGACTGTGTAAAGCAGGAGAAAATAGGAACACTGATAGGGAAAGCCTAAAGTACAGTACGTTTATGAAATTGCTGAAATGACCTGTAACAGATAATGTATTAAAATACCATTAGACAGCAAGTGAGTATTTTCATGACTGAAACCCCTGAGCAAGCAACTGCCAAGCTACAAAGGGTCATCCAGAAGTGGAACGCATCTTTAAATACAGCATGCTCCATCCACTTCACAGGACCTGAGGCTCACCACACACACGGAAGCGTGTGCAGGCTGTCTGATGTCAAGAAGCCTCTGAAGTCAGGCCCTCAAGATCAAATACAGCAGCTCACTGAACAGAGCAATGGCTTCACATATACTTTACTTAAAAATTCACCATCTTATAACTTAAATTTAAAAAGATTTGCAGATAACCTTAAAAAAAAGGATTTGGGAACTGAATAGTTACAAATCTATGACTAAAACCAGAAGCAACTGGTTTTAATCAGTGTCTCAGAAATGCACCATTGTATAACCAGTTCCTGAAGAACACAGTAGCTTAGTAGTAAAAAGAAGTTTCCAAAATGCTTTACTATCTCTTCTATTGCTCATGGTCCTCTGACTGTAATGCCCTGGTATTTCTCCATATATATGGTTTCCATAACCAAATTATTTCCTTTATAATTTTTTTCCATTTCAAATTTAATAAAGTATACTGGTTTATTAGTCCGTACTACATACTTTTCTTAGGAACACTACTGAAAATATAAAGTTGAAAGCAGTAGAGCACAAGCCTCTCAAAGCACTCACCGGGTAGCAGATCACCTCTCCCAGGTGCCACAAGTCTTGGCATCCATCTGCCCTACAGCTACCAATGAGAACATGGGTTCTGCCCTGAAGCTCTCTTAAGGGCAATGCCTTGCTCTGCCAACACTAAGTAAGACATAGCTCCCTTTTTTTCCAAATGGTTATGCAAGAAAAGATGTTTTAAGCAATGAAAGCAACAAACATACCAGTTATTTCTCTCCCAGTGTCAGAGTAAAGGAAAGCTCAAGTATCCCAGAGCTCTTGGAGGGCTACAGAAGAAAGTTGAAAGTATTTTACCTATTGCCCCCTTCTTAGGAAGTCACTGCTCATCAGCACAATTGACTGTAAATCAAGACATAAAGGGGTGAATGGAAAATGGAACGTATTCAAGTTATTTTCAAGCTACCCTATTTTGGTAACTTTAAACTCATCCTTCATTAAATTGTAAACATGTAGGCAGTACTTGTAAAGATGTGAAATGGCCACGCAGGGCAGCTGTCCTTCAGTGTGCATTCAGAGACCTGGTGGCACACCTGAGGTGTTTTCAGAGTGCCCACCTGCTCTCCAAGACCACAGAGCTGACCTGAGGTGGCCAGGAGCACCAGCAGTTGTGAACAGTCAGCTTCATACCACCACCAATTTCCTGGAAGTACCCCCTCTTAAGAGTAGTGCTTAAAGCATCTTCACTCATACTGTACCTTTTCCTTTTTTCCCTGTAGAAGTGGGCATCATGGGCAGAAGTCTAAATTATCCCCAAGTCCTACCTTCATATTCACTCTAGCTGTAGGACATCCAAGCCCAGTGTAGTGGGGCATGCCTATCATCCCAGCACTTGGGAGACTAAGGCAGGAGATCACCAAGAGTTCAAGGCCAACCTGGGTTACAGTGAGCTTAAGGCCAACTTGAACTACATAGTGAGACTGTTCACCTACTGCCCCTTCTCAAAAAAAGAACAGAGCACCACAGAATGCTCTGATGAATGGGAGGAAAATATACCATGCACCTAAGCAGCTTCCAACAACAAATGCTAAAATATAATCAACATTACTTTAGTTCTTCTCTAGCCTTAAAACATAAGAGATTGTTTTCCTAAGTTTATTTTCTAGAAGTTCTTCTGTAGGCTAATGCTTTAAAACAAAACAAAACAAAAAAAACTTATGTTTTAATTTTAAAGAGCAGCATCTCACTCCATGGTCCAGGCTGGCCTTGAATTCCTGGACTAAGAGATTCTCTTGCTTTAACTCTTTGCCAGAGTAGCTGGAACTATAGATGTGTGCCATTTTGCTTAGCTCAATTTGTTTCATTAATGCGGGTTAAATAAATGCCTGCTTATAGAGACAAAAGACAAAGTCAGTTTCTGCCCTATATGAAGCACCCTGCTAAGGAGTGAATTCTCCTGCCCTACGGATCTGCAGCATCATTAAGCACTGCTCCATGCACCTGTGTCCCTTATAGTCTCCACAGTAACTTCCTTATGCCGAAGTGTCCCTTCCTGAACAGGAAGGCACTCATGGCATCTCCCCTGCGCATACTGTGGCAGCTTGACCCAAAGGCGGGAGAGAAGGGTCATAGGTCAGACATCACACTTGGTAGGATGTCTTCCTACAGTTGTTTCATAAAATATGCAAGTCCCGTCTATAAACCTGAAAGCTTTTGAGACTGACATGCAGCTGCCTTTAGTTTGCTCTACACTTCTGGTCTTGAAGCCATGACTGGTCACCGGAAGATTCGGAGCTGTGGCCCTGAATGCTGGGTGCTGATGCTGGCTCAACAAAGCATGCTGTGAAGTAAACCTGTTCTACTTCTCACTCTCCACTGAATTATTTTTCTTAAATGATAGACTCTTTCTGTTTGAAAAAAAGATCATTTGGTTCTTGGAGAAGGCTCTGGAATTCTGAAAACTCCAATTTAAGTAAGTGGTTCCTTCTACCATGTATGCATAAGAATCATTTGGGAAGCTCATCTAAATGTCGAGTCCTGTGTCCCACTCTCAGACTGGGCTCTCTAGGCAAGTTCTGGAAATTCAGTCTTTGAGCACATGACTTCAATACACATATGGTACAGGTTACACTTGGAAATCATTTGGCTCCTCAACTGAGGAGAAGAGTGTGAGCAGACCCTTCTGCCTCTAAACATTACTCTGTAAGTGAAATAAGAATCTCAGTGTCATGGTTTCCTTGTGAAGTCTGATTAAGATAATGCCTGGGAAATGTGGCAAAAGGCGGGCACAAGACAGGTGTCATTTCAAATGATTTGTCCCACTTCTCCTACCCAGTCCTCCTCCAGTGTGGGGTCAAGGTAAACCTCTTGTCTTGAGTCAAAAGGGATAGCAGTCCTTGTCCATATCTTCCTACAATCACATGGTCACACAAATGACCACACCTTTTCTCTATACAGGTTTTTCTCACTAAGAGCGAGAAAGGAGGATCCACTGGAGAATGTCTAGGAAAAGCAAATGACATTAGCACTGCTTCAAAAAGGGTCTTATACTCTAAGTGTTCAGTCTAACTCTTAAGATGGTTCAACACTGGCTATGAATTTTAGTTACAAATTTTAGCTCATTTGCAGTTTGGGTTTGAGTGGCCATTAAAACTAAAAAAAACCAATATAAAACACAATATAAAATCTATTTGTTAAATCTGCTATTACTTGCTGTTCAAGTCTTTAACAATTACGATTTGGTTTCCAGTAGGCCCACTGAACTGAAGTATATAGCACCTCGATTTTTAATCACATAAAATATACATATTTTACAAAATTATATATAAAGCACTATGTTTTGCTTCTTCCTTCCCATTCCCCCAAGGAAGGTGTTGGAAAGGGTTGAAGCTCTTGCTGAAAATTAAGTAGGGCAACACAATACTTGAGCAAACTTTATTCCCTGAAGTTAGGAGGTGCTGTCCTGCAGCTGTCACACCACCTCGTCAGACTCCAGCCCGTGGACTTCATATAAAGTGTCCAGAATAGCCAGCTGCTTTTCCATGGCAGGAAGGTAAAGGCTAAGGTCTCTCTGCATTCCAGTGCTGAATGCTTCCTTCTGGTGGTCACCTTCCTTTATGGTTAACGCGGCCACAAAATCTTCATAGGATGGAGCTGCCCTCAGGGCTAACTGCAAAAGAATTGCCTGTGAGGATCTGTATCAGGATTGTTTCTTGCACATTTACTCTTATGCATGCATACATGCATATACACACACTTCTATGTACAAAAAGCTAAGACAGCAAAACAAAAGAACTATGAACTATGAACACCCTTCTTCATGAATTGCTAAAATTATGTTCTAAGCACTAAATCATATAGCTCTAAGGCTAAAAGTGGCAAGTGTGTTCTTGGATCATCTTAATGATAAATAATGCCATCACGTGAAGAAAGAGGAGGAGTTTGAGAAATTTTCCTTCTCATCAATAGGGTGATCCACATTGTTCCCCCAGGATCCTCAGAATTAATCTGTATGCATACTGCCATGTTTCTGTTCCCACATGTTTGGCATTCTAAGGTACCTAACTCTATTTTGCATCTCATTTCCATTTAAGTTTCTCTGTATATCTATTTTTCCCCTACATGGAAATTAATTCCTTTACACCCTTGAGTATCTCCTAAAAAAGGGAGCTAACATTTGCTGTCGGCTAATCCCATCTGAGCCTGTGATCACCTCTGTGCTTTTCAACCACACCACTATACCTTGCCACTTCCTGACAGAAGACTCCGAAGACTCATCACTCCCTTCTTCTCCGTTCTGCTCCTTCATTTGAGTCCTACTCATTAATCTTGCTGAAAAATCTCCTTTCTGAAATCTACACTAGGTTGGCTATTTGAGATCAATAGAGAAGCTTGAATTACTGTTTTGTGAGGGCTCCCTTGATATACCTTATACTTTAAAAGGCTTTCAGAATCAATCCCCCATCCCATCTTCAGGAAATCATTATGCTGAAGCAAAAAACAGGTATGGATGAAGTAAGACTGGAATCAATCTCAGACTTCAGAATCAACAACGTTAACTTCCTAGAACTTCATTTTCCTCATCTGTGGAAGGCTAATACCACTTTTCTTATTTTAAGGATTAGTAGGATATGTTTACCCTCTGGTTGGTATATAATACTCAGATGATACTGAGAGTACAGAGAAGAGACAACAGGAAATAAAGAGATGGCCATATCCAAAATCATAATATGAGAAAAATTTCCAGGGCCAGGGATATAGCTCTGTAGAATAAGTGCTTCCCTAGCAAGTGCAAGGATCTGAGTTCAATCCCCAGTACCCACCCACCCCCCAAAAAAAATTCAGAACTGAAGGAGTCTCTTGATTTAAAACCTAATTAAGTGTTCAGCACAATAAATGATAAAGAAAAGGGGGAGGGGCTATCATGAAATTTTTAGAATGGAAGAATAGAAAGAGATCTAAAAGTGTTCCAGGGGTGATAATGAATAGCTTATATACAAGGAAACAGGATTAGCATTAGTAGTAGTTACAGTGAATGCTGGAGGACAATACAGTCATGCTTTCAAAACTCTTAGGGAAAATGATTATTAACCTCAAGTTCTATCTACACCAAAGCCACCACTTTGGGGGTAAGGGGCAGAGCCAATACTAGAGATCCACCTTCTGGTCTGGCTGAAGAGGAAACCAAAAATGTCAAATGATGTCTGGTTAGTGATGGACTCAGAGGCTGTATCACTTTAGGAGAGGACATCTGTCTCAAGATAAAAACCTCACTATTTGGTTTATGAGTCAAAATTCCATGGATGGAAAAGATGTTTCCTGGAGAAACCAAGACTATTTAGAATGATTTTGGCTATGTTAATTATCAGATGAGAATCTCAATGAACCCTGCACAGTAGTGATGACTTGAGGAACAGTGGGGATGAAGAGGCCAGTCAAAATACAGACTTAACTTTCTACTGATAAAGCTACTGTCAAATGCTGAACATAATCTATTTTCTTAAAAACCAGCAATTTTAAATATTACTTACAATAATCCTCAAAGCCTTTGAAATGTTTTCACTCTGTAACTGGGGGTATATTATCTCACCTCTTTGTGTCTCAGGATTCTTTGCCAATAAGCAGGGAAAATAAGAGAACCTATCTCAGAGTAATGAGATTAATAACTTTATGTATATCAAGCACTTAAAACAATGTCTGCTGGATGGTAAATACTCAAAACTATAAGTTGTTATTGCAGTTCTGGGTTTTAGACTTTTTTTTTTAGTATCAGGGATTGAACTTAGGACCCTGCGCTTGCCAGGCAGGTGCTTATGTCACTGAGCTATCTCCCCAGCCCCACAGACATAACTATTTTTATAAAAACTTATTTTGAGGAAAGAGCTTTAGTTAAAAATGCATATAATCAAATGCTATGTTCTTTCTCAGAACAGACTCAGAAGCAGCTTAAGTTTCTAACACAGAGGGATGAGAAAATTGTAACTTCACACTAAAGGAAGTATTAGTCACTAAAATATTTTTCTCAGACTGGTGGAATTTTAAAATGTTCATGATAGAAATTTATTAAATGTGGAGAAAGAATACAAAATTATACTACAAACTAAATGAAGAAAAAAAATACATGCATCTATAAAGTGATGCACATAAAGACACATGCACAATACATAAGATATATAAGCAATACAAAATACCATAAATGCTAAATATTAACATGTGTAATAGAAATATAGCTAAAATACATAAATTAAGTAGATCAATTATTTAAGAGAATATGTAAATAAAAATACAAAAAATAAAAGTTAAAAAGGTAAAACATAAAAATGTTAAAAGAGGAAATATGGCTTTTTTTTTCCTTTTTGGCAGAACCGGGGATTGAACTCAGGCCCTTGCGCTTGGCAGGGAAGCACTTATTCCACTGAGCCATCTCCCCGGCCCCCTTAAAAGAGGAAATATGGGAAATTTAAATTTTCTTTCTACTCTATTAATTTCTAAAATTACATACAAAAAGTCTATATTATTATAAATGTAAAAAAACCCTGTAGGTTAAAAAGTTCTTTTAAAAACAAAAAACAAACATTATTTACTCATTCACTACATATAGGGTCTCACTATGCAGCTCAGGCTCATAGTGATCCTCTTGTCTCAGCCTCCCCAGCACCGAGGTTACAGGCATGTGCCACCACTACTGGTTTTAGGGCCCAGTTCAGCATGTGGTACTGGGGATCGAACTTGGGTCCTTGCATTTGTCAGGCAGGTGTTTAGATTGCAGAGCTATCTCCCTAGCCCCCAAAAAGTCCTCTTGAAAACTCTTGCTAATGATAAATTTTCAACACTACCTGCTGTATTCTTATTGGCAACATCTCTTAGGTCACCAACATTTCATGGTTAAACTTTGCCATATACTGAAAAGAAAACTCCCAAACAAAATACATCCAACACTTGTTTCTTGTAAACAAGGCAAATGAATGTTCCTGAATTTAATCATCTAACCAATGGACCTTGTGCCAGGAACATGGACGCAATCACAGTACTTACTCATGGAGATCAAGGATCACAATTAGTACCCACTGCGTAAGAACACAGTGAAGGTTTTTATTTTTAATGCATTTATTTGTAACAGGACCTCACTATGCAGCTCGAGCTCATAGTGATCCTCCTGTTTTAAGCTTCCTCAGTGCTGGGATTATAGGCCTACGCCACTAGGCCTGGACTCTGTGGCTGGCTACACCTGCCCTGGGGGGTGGGACTTGCACGGCATGTGGTGCTAGGGATCGGGGATGGAATTGTAGTCCTTGCACTTACCTAAGCAGGCGCTTGAGACTGCTGCTGAGCTATGTCACCTGAGCTATCTAGCCAGTCCCCAAAGGTTTCTTAATTATTCTGTCTTCACTGTACTGAGCTGTGATGGCATGAGTCCTAGATAGCCTTGGGGATAGCAGACCTGGGTTTAAACCTGGGCTCTGCCACAGCTCACTCTGGAACTGGACTGAAGCACTCTGAACTTGTAAAACAGTAGGAGTTAATGCTGAAAATTAACAAAAATAATGAACATTGAAGAGTACTTGGCACAGTCTTTGGCATTCAACAGATACTCAACAGCTAAGTGTTAGCTGTTAGTATGACAATTAAACATGCACTGAAGGTAAGGAATACGGGCAGTATACAGATGCAACTGTATACTGTGCTCCAGTGAATGGCAGGATATTAGAGCAAGACACTGCCATGCTTTCAAAAATGTCATTTCCACTAATACTGATTTCTTGTATTGTAGATTCTTCCCACATTTTTATTAAAAATAAAGAAAGCAAGGATGAAAGAAGAAATCATGACCCTAAGTGATGTATACTTTAAATCAGTAAAAGATACTCTCTGCAAGACTATTTTATCTTCTTCCTTACAAAGAACACTCATATTCTATGAAGATTCCCAGTGTGCAATGACAAGGAGACTCTGTCTTCTCACAGCTCCATTTCACTAAGACTGATCCTTCTGGAGTGGGAAGTGTGAGCGTCTAAAGGAGTACCTACACCTGCTAATTACAAAGCAGGCTAAGTGAGTTGTCTAAGGGAGTAAGATTCCTGGTTTTGTGTTCCAACATGCTGGGAAAGGAGAGGTGGCGAATAACATGAGGCAAACACATAAATACAAACATTTAAACAACTAAAAAAGAAGAGATTTCTAACCCTACCTACTGGTCAAACCAATAGAGTTAATATTCAAAGATAACATTTAGCCTTTAAAAAGTCAGGTATGAACCAGGAATTAAGTAATAATTGAATACAATGGGCGGGAGAGGGACCTATTATTTGGAATTTATCACTTGAGTGCATCTTTCCCCTCAACAGTACTTAGGATCCCTGCTACCTACCTATGTCTGACATTGACACTTGAGCTTTATACTAGATATTGGACAGGCAACCACTTTTGAGATAAATCTCTCCACAAAGTCCCTGGAATTAAACAGGGTTAAAGCATATTTTTAAAACTCTTCACAAGGTTGGGAATGTAGCTCAGTGGCACAAATGCCTGCCGGGCAAGTGCAGGATCCTGAGTTTGATTCCCAGTATGAAAAAAGAAAAATTAAACAGTCTTTGCTATTCTAGATACTTTTTATTGCTGATATTTTCACACACAGTGAAGGCCTGTAAACATAAATGAAATGAGCAACTTTTCTTCTTATCTCAAAAATAAACCAACTGGATATCACACACACACAACACAACACCTTGCTTCTGACCATCCAAACATCATGATAGAGATGACTTACCGCAAAAACTCCACGAACTACCCAGCCGTGGTGTTGCCGTAAAGTTTTTCCATATGCGTTATCTTGAGAAGAAAAAAGTGAGGAATATCATGAGGAGTCTAACAGAATTTGAGATGCTTCTTGTTATGCTGTACTTTTAATGTATGGTATGGTATAGTCCTATACATGTTAGGAACTGGTGAGAATATCTAATTACCAAACTATCCCCAAAGTCTTGCACAGAAAAAAATGTACTTAGATTATTTTCTTTTTAAGAAAAATAGATTCAAACTACTCTTTTTTTTAAAGTTATTTTGAATTATTTTATTTTTCATTTCATTACATATTTAAATTTTTAAACTCACAATATTTTTACAAGCTGCGGAAAAAGCAACAATATTATTTATTCCACAGAACTATAACCACATAGTCCTATAAAAGTATGTGATAAGTACATGTTAGTGATAAGCTGAGCTAACATTAATTTGAATTTTCATTTTATCAGTTTCACAAAATAAATCAAGTATCTAAATATTAAGTTTTTTTTTTGGATTTTTTTTTCAGAATTTTATTGATAATCAAACTACTCTTATCCTGCATCAATAGTAGGAAAAGCTCAGCATATATATATATATATAAATAAATAGAGGGAGGAAAGGATATTGAAAAATTGAGACTACGCATAAAATTAAAAATACACTTAAAATTTTTAAAAGTTCAGCTCTTAGCTATCCTCTCTTTTCATGTTTCCCCCTTCATAAAACGATCTCTAGGGTTCTTTCAAATTTAAACATTATTATGGGATATCAAATGTCTGCAGTCAGTGTCACTAAGCCCCTAAATTAATAGTTAAAACTAGAAACCATTAAAAACATGGGGGGGCCAGGGAGATGGCTCAGTAGAATAAGCGTTTGCCTGGCAAGCGCAAGGGCCTGAGTTC
>NDGN011324270.1:0-10744 GCA_002564285.1 Tympanoctomys barrerae
TGTCCTACTAATTGGTTTTTGAAACTGTCTCATTGCTATTTGTTTCTCAATAAAATTATTAAAGAGATACTTAATCTGCTTGGTCTTGCCACTGAAGAGCAACAACAGAGCTTGGGTTCCATGGCCCACATTGAGGCACCTTTGTCAAGAGTCCTGAGTCTTGCTAGACATCTCAGGTAAAAACTTTTCTTGCTGACATGGAGATCACATAATGACCTTCCTGAGTCCTAAAGTCACTATATTAGCTCTACAGTCTCCATAGTGGGTGTTGATGGCCGACCTACATGACGCTTTCAGACAGGCCCACTACTTCCTGACTTCAGACGCTGTTCTTCACTCATAATTTCCTTGCGATCCCAACCTGTCCCATACCACTCATGGGGAGAGACCTCCTCCAAAAGCCCCACTTCTTTATCATCTTTCTTTCTCCCTACAATGTACATCCTACAAACCCAACCTCAATGTACAGCCAGCTCCTCCTTTTCCCTTGTTGACTATATGCTGTTCCTAGCAAGTGTGCCTCAGAGATTCCACAGCATTTCCCTACATTCCCCAATGCACAATAGCCCTCAAACATCAAAAGAGACTGAAGCCCATCATTCTTAACCTCCTTACTAATAGTTTTCTTAAAACTGCCCACTCACCATATGATACCCTCATTCTTCCTCTACTCAAACATAATGGCTCCTAACATTTAGTTTAAGATCTCAGAATTATTAATAATGAGTATTCTCCTATTCACCCAGTGCTACCAAACCCCTATACTATGCTCTTTCATATCCCACTTTCTACTACTCACTTTACTGTCCTAGACCTTAGAAATGCCTTCTTCACCCAGATTGCCAAGACCACTTTGCCTTCACATGGACTGATCCAGACACTCTCTGATCTCAACAGCTCACATAGACAGTCCTGTCTCAAAGGTTGAGAGATAGTCCTTGCCAAGCTCTTGCTGCTGTTCCCAAGACCCTTGATCTCAAGCCCAGCCTGCTCCATCAATATATTGGTGACCTCCTCCTTTGCTCCCCCTCTCATGCCCTGGCCTTAAGTCACACAGCTACTCTTCTCAATTTTCTGTCAGGACCAGGTTATATAGTCTCTCCCTCCAAAGCTCAGATAGCTTCACCAAAAATCAAATATCTAAGACTTACCTTCACTCCCACTACTCATTCAATCACTGCTGACTGCAAAGCCCTTCTTTGTGACCTGTAGGTGCCCACCACGAAATAACAGGTTTTATCTGGCTAATTTCTTCCACCTTTGGGTTCCCAACTTTGCTTCTCTAGCACAGCCTCTCTATGAGACATCAAAAGGTTCCTTGCTAAAGTCCTTTGACCCTGATGCTCCTATACGTTCTTCCTTTCACAAGCTACAATAGGCTCTCACAAGGGCCCCAGTTCTCATTTTACCCCACCCAACATAGCCTTTTACCATATACACCATCTCTCAAGGTCAAAATGAGGTGGGTGTTTTAGGACATAAAAAGGGACCATCTTTTCAGGCAATAGCCTAACTTTCTAAGCAACTAGACAACACACCTCACAAATAGACTCCATGTCTCCACATACAAGAGCTGCCACACTAACAAGACAAAAAATTCTTTTTAGGATAATCTATCACAGTCCACTCACCCCATCACATTAGTGAGCTCATCACACATCAGACAAGTCCTGCCCTAATGACTCCTCATATACAACAAATCCACTAAATGTTCATAGAGGATCCTTCTATCACTATTTCCACCTGTAGCCCTCTCAATCTCAACACCTTATTCTGTACCTCTGATGAGGCCCTTCAATACAGATATGTCGAGGTCCTACAGATGACCCCGACTCTCTTTCCTAACATTGATATCAGAAACTCAAAATTGATACACCTCCTCTTCAACATGGTCATGTTAAAATGACATTCAGATCATAGACCCCTCCTCTTGCTTCCTCTCCTGTGTGTCCTTTAATCATGAAGACACATATTTATAAAATGCTGTCTTTTTAAACTTTTTTCTAGGTTTCTTCAGTCTCTGATGTGAGCTGTCACTAATGATAAACTTCTTGTCCTAGCTTAGACACCTGGCTCTAACTTCGACATGGGCGTGATCTGTCATCCCATTGACCCTTCTCGCCCTATGACAGCTTCAGGACTCAGCCCATTTGAACTCGTGTATGGCAGGCCCTGTCTCCTCCAGACCCCCACCCACACGCACCGCAGAGCTGAGCCTTCTAACCAACTACTTTCCTACTCTTTCTTCTACAGTCTCCTCGCTCCTGTGCAGCCCAGAGCTTACCTCAACCTGACTCCACTACAGGTCCAAGCAGGAGACAAAGTTCCTCAAAGACCTCTCTCCCTGCTCTATGACCCTGTTGCTCTGGCCCTTTTACAGTGATCTTCAGCAGCCCTACTGCAGCCAAGCTGTTGGAAAAGTCTTCATGGGTCCATCTCACTGCACTCAAACAGGCCCTGCCAGATGCTACTCTGACTAGAACCAACGAGCTCACCCTCAGCATGGATAAGTCTACCTGGACAAGGACCAACTCGTCTCCTGCTAAACTTAGGTTCTCCCAAGTCACTTCTCTGCCCAAGATCTCAGAATGACTTCTTTCCTCATGATCATTTCCTCTTTCCTGGCAGCCCTTCATACTGCCCACCCAATAGCAGGGTCTCCCAAGGGCAACTGGGCCTTCACCATCTATGATCTCCAACCCCAACCCATTAACACCACTGCCTGCCTCCTTACTGGCTTTTCTTCCCCAGTCTCCCTTGTCAATGCTAACTCTATAGTGTCTTACCTGAGCAACAAACACAGCTTTCCAACCACTTTCCTCTAGCAGCAAAATCTCTACATCCAACCAGAGATCAGCCTTTTCCACCATGTGAGACCAGAAACCTCTGCTGGGACCGGCTGCCA
The DNA here is from genome assembly GCA_002564285.1 of Tympanoctomys barrerae. Classification (NCBI taxonomy): domain Eukaryota; kingdom Metazoa; phylum Chordata; class Mammalia; order Rodentia; family Octodontidae; genus Tympanoctomys; species Tympanoctomys barrerae. The sequence goes on from NDGN011324270.1 coordinate 2,906, forward strand.
AACTTCTCTAAAGCTGATTGCTTTTCACTTATCTTTCCAACACGTGCACCAACATGCAAACCACTACAACCACCAGGAGCTGGCCCTATAAGGTTGGCCTAACTGTTTGGCATATACATATACCAACTACATCTTGTGCAGAGATTCCTGTCCCTTTGTAAAAAACATGAGTAGTTAATGACATTGCCTTGAGGCCTTGCACATTGAGACAGTGCTGAGGCTGGGGTTGTCTTGTGGCAGCTGACTTGTTTCTGTTCTGTAATAAATTTTTCAGAGAATGTTTTTGCCTGCAAATTTGTGCTGCTTCACAGTTTTCATTTGCATCATCACCGACCCAGGATTGCCTGCTAGATTGAGACAGTGACAAGTTCTTAAGGTAGTGCCAAGTGCAGGAAATGTTCGGGTATTTCTGTGTCACCTGAATAAGTGAATCTTGCTATTCAGTGCGTGGCGTGCAGTGATTACAGGACAGTTACATCCTGTCGGGAGCAGGAGAGTGTTGGGAAAGATGTGGAGTGGTCTGTGGAATCTGGCCAGCTCAGTGCTCCTCAGGCAGAGCCAGGTGAGCTGTCTTTTTCCAAAGACAGACCAATCCAGAAGCCCTGAGGGCAGCGTCACAGGAAACAGTGGCCAGCGTGTGGCCTCCACACTGTCGCTGTGTTATTGCTCCAGGACGCCTGTCAGGATTTGAAAATGTTGTCAAGGCAGTGACCTGGCTCTGTTCTTTCTCTTGAACTTTTGACTCTGATTGTGTAATTTTGGAAAACTAGTTGGAGCCAGTGCTAGGCTCTCAGAGCCCTTTCCCTCAGCTGTGCTAAGAAGTCCACCCCCCCCCCCCAGTACCAACCNCCTGAGGCCTTGTTACATTCCCTCTGGGAGGGAAGCGTTGTTTATGTGCACGAGGACTTCCTAGAAGTGATAAGGCAGGGGAGATTTCTGAATGGGAATGACAAACAACTGATTTCAATATCTCTGGATTCCCACTCTGTTCCTGAATGGAGTTATGTCCCCTAGACATCTTCAGTGGGGGAAAAAGGAGATTTCTTTTTCAAACCACAATTTTTGTAACCATGTTTTTCATTTTTGAACAAATCCATCTGGATTCCTGGTCATTCTGTTTGGACTGAAGTGAAGTTTCTGCTAGAATTTGGAGCACAGACTCAGGCAGCATATCCTCCTCCTCCTTCTCCTTCTCCTCCTCCTCCTCCTCCTCTTCCTCCTCCTCCTCCTCCTCATGATTATCATCATTTCTTTGTGGCACTGGGGATTGAACCTGTGACCTTTTTTCTTACCAGGTAGGACCTTATACGGCTGAGCTATCTCCCTGGCCCCAGCATATTAATTTTTTTGAGTCGGAGCCTCCCGATTTTGCCCAGGCTGGTCCTCACCTTGTGAGCTCAAGCCACCCTCCTGTCTCAGCCTTCCCAATGGCTGGAGCATCTGTGACATGCCTGGCCAGTTTATACTCATTCATCTTATTCAGCATCAGCACAGATACCTGGCAGCCTGTGAGACCCTGTTCTATGTAAACAAGTAACTGTGCTTGATGTCAGCTGTAGGAGTGGCTGTTCCTGCACAGGACCCCTCCTTCTCCTCCTCTTCAAGAACAAAAAGCCAAAAAACCAATCTGAGTGGGCAACTAGTGAAGAAAGCTGCCCTCAGTGTATAATTTACAATAACAGCTTTTACTCTAAGAATGTTATTTCATTTTCCTTTGCATGTGGGGACATAATTTTATATCATAAGCACTAGCTGGGTAAGGTGACACTGCCCTGTAATAATCTCAGCACTCAGGAAGCTCAGGCAGGACATTGGCCACCAATTTGTCCCCCACCTAGGTCACGGGAATCCAAGGCCATCCTGAGCTACATAGAGTCTCTCAAAAAATAAACCATAAAGCAATAGCAAACCAAAAATAGAGATCCATGAGTGTGCTTCTTTTTGAAGCTTCTCAAGGCAGGGAAAAACAAAATTGCAAAACAAGATTCCTGGCCAGCCTGCTTTCCACTGAAGCCTGAAGATTGCCCTGGTCCAAGGGCTTCCAGCACAGTGACCCTGGCTCCTGAGCATTCAAGCATCAACCCTGGCTGAGGGCAGGTTTGGTCCTGCCCACCTCCTCACTGGGTGCTAATGTTAGAGCTGCCAGCCTCCCTGGCTTCTCTTAGGGGTTCATTGTCAAATATTCCAAGAAGAAAAAGGTAAAACCATGAATGAATCATTTCATGAAAGAAGATCTCTTACCCTCTACTGCCTCATTTGCTAGCAGAACTTTGAGTTGTTCCCAAAGACCATTAGACTTCCACCCTCTGAAACTCAAGCTGAAATGCAATTCCCATAGCAGGATATTAAGAAAGACTGGGTGGGCTCTTTCACAGACTTTTTGAGCTCTGCTCTCAGGAACAAAAGCACTAAGCCCAACATAACCCATAGGTTACTGGGTTTTCAGAAAGGAACTCTCATCAAAGCCAGTGTTGCTAGGTTTCTTTCAAGTTCCCTGTTCTCAACATGTGCTCCTTGTACTATGTCAAGGCTCTGTCTTCTTGGAGAATGTCTCCAGATGTCGCTCTGCAATCTTCAACAGAAGAGCGAGCCCAAAGAGTCCCGGCTTTCTACTCTTTACCTGGCTGTCACTAACAAGAGAAAAGGGATGAGGCAGGGGACCAGGTCTCAGGAGCACAGAGGCCTCTGAGTAGTCCTGACATAAGATATTACCTGGGGGCCTGTCTGAGACCCAGCACATGAGGAGATGTGGCTCCAATAGTCAGCCTTCAGTATGGGGAAACTGAGGCAGAAAAGTTGGTTTTCCCCTTTTTTGCTTAGTTGGAAGCTGTCAGTTCATATGAACTCTAATCTGTTCCTTCCACCCTTCTTGCCAGTGACCTAAGTTTGCAATTTCAGGATTCTTCTCTTATTAGGATTATGTTGTGTATGTTCTATTTAGTAAAGTTTGCATAGTGGATTTTTTTTTTTTTTTGTATTGGGGATTGAACTCAGGACCTTGCTCTTGCTAGGTAAGTGCTTATTCTACTGAGTTATCTCCCCAGCCCTGTGTAGTGTATTACTAACTGGTGGTCGACTTATTACACCCAGCTGAGGGTTGGAGGCCCAGTTGATGGTTGTTGCCAGCAGCATCAATGACAGAACTGGAGATATTGTGAAGATGCTGTTAGTGATGCTGTTTGGAGAAGCTGTTGGAGCTGTTGGAAGCCACTGGTTCTCCTGAGCTGTGGCCTTGTCATGATGGATTTCCTCATGACCTTGGCTTTTCTTCTCAGATGAGGAGCTTGGGAACTTTCTTGTCAGTGAGGATGGCTCTGGTTCACTTGGCAGCTCTGGGCCTCATCTTGAGCATCACTTCCTGGGCTGAAGACAGGGAAATGGTACACTGTTCAGCCTCGTAGAGAAGCTTGTCATGTTGGCTTTCCTGATGGGAACTCAGCTTTCATCACCGCTGGAAGAGCTCGGGACCTCACTGTTGCTGAGGATGGATGTGGCTAACCTCAGAATGGCTTTGGGAGAACTCCGGTGCTTGCGAAGCTTGAGCATCGCTTCCTGACTCCAGTGCAGATCCCTCAGCCTGCTAGCACACAGCCTTCATCCCGCTGGCACAGACTTTCTAATTTCCACGCTGATCTTTGGGCCTTTCTAGCGCAGATCAGTGAATCCAGCCTGCATGAGACTTTGTTGTGGGCTCTAGGCCTCCAGCTGGACTTGTGGGAGACACTGCTATGAGCTTCAGGATTTTATCTTGACTCATGCAGGATATTAGGATCCAGGCCCTCAGCTGGATTCTTTGGATTTTAGTGTGTGGACAGGTTTTCTGCACTTCTTGTGTATGATTCTTTGGGTGATTGATTATAAAATAATATTATAGAATGTGTCCTGTTATATGTATGTGTATATATATATATATATATATATATATATATATATATACTTTTTTTTTTTTTTTGGCTGAACTGGGGATTGAAGTCAGGCCCTTGTGCTTGCCAGGCACATGCGTATTCTACTGAGCTATCTCCCCAGCCACTGTCCTGTATTATATTGTTCCCCTTGCAGAAGCCCCAAACCTTATTGCTAATTGGGGAAAATATAAGTATCCCTTATTCTTGGGGTGTGGGGTCATCCCAGAGCAGGGCTGGTGCCCAAGAGAGTTGGAAGACCCCAGCAGGCCTCACCCCCCGTTGTGCTTTAGGAGGCCGCAGCATCTGAGAAATTTGTAATAGGACAGAGAAGCCCTGGACAAAGCTCCCTGCTGACCACAAAGCTTCCAACAGCCTATGCTGGTCTGGCCATTGTTACAGACAGATCCGCTGGCCTCTGCCTGAGAGTGCAAAGGTGCAGACAGGGTGGCCACCTTGCAGGTCTCTGGTTCCTCAGTGACCTTGCTCTGGCCATGGTCCCTCCTCACAGAGCACAAGGTCACCGTCCTGAGCTGGTTCCTCTCAGTGTCTGCCTAAAGTAGGAGGAGCAGCATGCACACAGAGCAGCTGCATGGGTAAGAGGAGGGCTGGGCTCCTAGGAGCTAGGGCCTGGGCTCTGTGTGGGTGGTAGTCTTTGATTTTTTTGTTTTTTGGCAGAACTGGGGATTGAACTCAGGCCCTTGCTCTTGCCAGGCAAGTGCTTATTCTACTGAGCTATCTGCCTGGCCCCGGGGTTCTGGTTTTGAACTGACCACAGTGTGTGTGGGCTGTGCTGGGCAAATACTTTCACTTCATCTGCCGGGTTTACTTGAATGGAGACCGACCAGCCCAGGGAAGTCAGAGCTTCTCCTTCTCCTTTGGCTTCCTGCAGTTAGGAAAGCCAGGGTCTTAGTTGGCTTTGGTCCTCTGGTTCTTGTTCTTTCCTTTTTGGTAGGAGTAGTGGGGCCGGAACCAGGACCTTCCTGTATCCTCATCACCGTTGAAAAAACCCAATGAGACAGGTTCTCTTTAAGTTGCTGTAGCTGGGCCAGAAGACACCACCTCCTGCCTCAGATTGCCCCAGAGCTGGGGTACTAGGCACTCCCTGGGTGTTTGTCCGGCTTCCTTGTGATCTGCTGTCAGTTTCACTTTTGAAAATTAATTCTTTCCAGAGCACAGTTTGGAGATGGGTGTTTCAGGAAGAACTTCAGCCCCTCCTCAGTCCCTGATGTGTCCCTGTGGCACAGGGGTATGCTTCCTGGCCAGGAGGCTGGGAAAAGAGGCCAGGCCAGGAAAGCCCCGCCCTCATTGCGGGAAACCACGGAGCTGCCAGGTTCGCAAAAGCCCCTGCATCCTGGCCAGCGCCAAGCCGACTTCCTGGTCCTGGGATCATTCAATCAGGTGGGGTCCAGGCTCCAGTGGGCTGCTGGCTGCTGGAAGGTAAAGTTAGAATGTGGAAAGCTGGGTGAGGACAGGCCAGTTTTTGTTGCTGGGGACTGCGCATGTGCAGAGAGACCTGGACAGAGCCAGGTGGCACCTTAGCTGCAGCTCTGGCGCTGAGGTGCTCAGGTGGCCTTGCTCCTCAGAGCCGTCCTGATCCCTGCCTTCCCCCGTCTTCTCTGCAGCAGCCTCACCCTGGTTTCTCCGGGTCCTGCTCATATCTCAGTGTGTGTCCACACTCAGCGCCCCTTCCCATCCCTTCTTTCCTGCCTCTCAGTTGCAGCAGAGGGGATCCTCCTTCCTGAGCCTGTGTCCCCTGTGGGACTAGGTCCTTGTCCCCACCTCTTGCAGGTGGGCGGGGTCCCTGACAGGGGCTGAATGCAGCAGGGAGGGCCGCTTTGCCAAGAGGGAGGGAGGCAGCCTGGGCTGCCCTAAGACGTGGGGTGAGGAGGGGCAGAGGTACCAGTACACAGGGGCCTTGGGCGTGGGCAGAGCCTCCGCAGACTCAGAGGCCACTTTGAGGAGGCCGAAAGGGTGGGGTGGGGGAGCAATAGGGAAGGGTGCGAGGTCAGCACTGAAGGAGGGCAGTGCTGTGCTCGGAGCTGTGTTGATCTGCATGGCAGTGAGAACAGACAGGTAACTGGGACCACAGTGGCGGGGACAGCAGGAGTCTGAAGAGGAGCCAGGGTGTGCAGGCTGGGCCTTGGGTCTCAAGGAGGAGATGGAGAGAGATTGGGGCAGAGGATGGGTGGGGAAGATGAGGTCCATGGGTGAGCTGGAATGTGGGTAGAGAGCACCCCCAGTTTCTCAGGAAGGCCTCAGTTGCTTGAGGAAAGAGAGAGCAGCCATAGGAGAGCGACAGCGTTTTCTTCCTGCAATCAGGGTGTTGGTCACATGACTTACGGGGCAGGGCGGGATGGGGAGGAAGTGAACTGGGCTCAGGCTGTGCAGAGAGGTCAGCTGGGCCTGGCACCCCCTCAGGGACACAGGCTGCAGGGCAGGAGAGACAGCTGGGGCTGAATGCAGCTGGCGCCCCCAGCTGGCCTGGCCCTGAGCCGCCCTGCAGCAGAAGCTCTGGCCTCCCAGCAGAGCTGCCATCAGCCTGCCTCAGGCCGCAGCTCCTGCCTTGCTCCTTCCCGGCTGAGCACAGCACGGTGATGCTCCATAAGAGAAGCGAGAACAGCACAGGGAGGGCCCCTGAGGCCAGGCAGAGCTCCTCCATGCCGCTCTCTGCTCTCCCTCTGTCCCTCCTCCTCCTCCTAGTCCTTCTTGTCCTCTTCATCTCTAACTCTGGCCTGCTCCTCAGGAGAGAGCAGCTGTCCTGATGGGGAAGAGCTAGAGTTCACCTGGCCCCGCCATGCCCTGTATGTTGTCACATGCGTCTGTCTGTGTGTCTGTCTGTCCACTTATGCAGAGGAGCAAGCTCTCTGGGTTTCCCTGAGGCTCTTAGGCTGCTCTGGGCTCCTGCTACCTTCACACTTCGTTAACTGTCCTGAAATCTGGGTATAATTTTGGAAGGAGAGTGCAAGGAAACGGACTTTTTGTTGGAATGCTTGAAATATCCTGAAGCTTTGCAATGAAAACCAAAAGCACAGTTTCCACTCAGCAGACACCTGGCAGTGGACACTCAGGTGAGTTGCCTGACATGGCCCTTTCTCTTTGCCTCTAGACTGCATCATGAACACACTGTCGGAAGCCAGTGGCGCCTTTGCCATCCGCCTTTTAAAGCTTCTGGGTCAGGATGACCCAGCTTGCAATGTCTTCTTCTCTCCCGTGAGCATCGCCTCGGCCTTGGGCATGGTCCTGCTGGGGGCCAAGGGCAGCACGGCTGCCCAGATTGCTCAGGTAGGCCGGCCTCTTCCTGCTGCTTATGTGACATGAGGTTTTGTGCTTTGTGGTGGTGTAGAGAGGCTGGGGATCTTCCAAAGATACTAACTCAGAAAAGAGGCAATTTTCCTGGTGTTGCCTTTAGGAAGTGAGGCAAGGCTGGGCTATGGAGTGCGATTGCTTGGGGTGTGATCCCAGTACAGGAGAAGAAAAGAGGAGAAAAGGATTTTGGAACTCCCTGACACAAAAGTCACTGAGATCTGGCTCCTTTTGGAGCTCAACTTTGCAGCTGTAATTATTCTTTGCTGTTTTCTACTCAGCGAGGGGACAAATAGAATGCCGCAGGGCCAGAGACAAAGGAGGACCCTGCTTGCCTAAACAGGCAATTTAGACTGCTGAGCTATCTCACCGGGCCCTATTATCCTCTCTTTAAAATTAAATTAATTTTATTTTATTTTTGTGGTTACTACTGCATTTACTTTCCTACAGCTAATCTTCCTATAGCCTCAACATTTAGCCTTAAAGCTACGCACGAGGTTAGAACTGGATCGCTTGGCCGCGTCTCTCCTGGTCTCCTCCCAGTTCAGAGCGCTTGCATCTCTTAACGGCCAGCATTCTCTTCGCTCTGCAGTTGGGCTCCACGCACTCAAGCCTCAGCACAATCTTCCTT
>NDGN011324331.1:0-15563 GCA_002564285.1 Tympanoctomys barrerae
AGAAGAAGAAGAAGAAGAAGAAGAAGAAGAAGAAGAAGAAGAAGAAGAAGAAGAAGTAAACAGAACAGACTGTGAAAACCTCATCCGGTAATAAAACCTCACTATTTGGCAAAACAGTAGATTCAACCTAACTGAACACAGAATTCATAATATGCAAGGTAGGATGGAAGAGATTAGCCCGAATCACACAAAATGAATTGCTAGACTATCGTAGATCTCGCCCATGCCTAGACAATAGAAACAGCAGGGCTGGGGTGCATTTCAGAAGCAGTAATGCCTGGAATTTTTGCAGAATTTAATAGTAAATGTGAATCCATAGATTCGAGAAGCACAGTGAATCTATACCTGAGTAAACAAAAACAAATCCATGCATCAGAATATCACAGTAAAATGGCAGGATGCCTAAAACCAAAGTAAAACATCGACTTTATTGTAAATTTATAAACTCAGTTCATTTGTAAAAGAAATATGTATCTAGCACCAACGCTAACACTTGGGATGCATCAAGCAAAAACAACATAGAATCCTCACACGTTCTCCCAGGCCAGAGCAGCCCGACCTTGCCCATGACAAATAAGCAAAGCCCGCGGGTGCCAGGGAGCCTCCTGCGTGGGAAATCAGGAAAGAGGGGCAGGGGGTCCCTGGGGTGCGCAGGGACCTGTGGTGGAGCAGAACTGGGCTCAGGAAGCCCCGTATCAGAGGGCTGAGATGGAAGCCTGGGGGAGGGGACTCTGGAAAGGGCCCCCCAAGCCAGGCCGCTGCTGGCTCTTCTCCCTGTGCACATCCTCATTTGTGCGGTGTCGGCGCTTCCCCTCTACCTAGCCGTTCCGTGGCTGCGTGCCTGCCGCCTTCCTGCTCAGCGCCCGTCTGCCTCCTTTCAGTTGGGGTCTCCCTGTGTCGCCCAGGCTGGTCTGGCCCGCTCAGGTCTGAATGATTTCGCTGCCTCCACCAGCCTAGGACTACAGATGCACGCCGGGCCTGGCTTCCGGAGCCCTTTTGTTACAGATTTGTTAAGAATTTTTATTATGCTCTGGATATGGGTCTTTACCAAATGTCTGAATGGCAAATGCTTTTTGCCTGACTGTAACTTATCTTTTCATTTTCGCGGCAGGGCTTTTAGAAGGCAGGCATTGTTCACTTTGATGACGGCAATTTTTATCAATTTTTACTTTGATGGTTTTGAATTCTGTTAAGAAACCTTTGTCTATACCAATGTCACAAATATATTCTCTAGAACTTTTAAAGTTTGGACTTCTATATTTGGGTCTTAAATTAATTTTTCTGTAATATTAGAGGTAGAGGTTGAGGCTTACATTTTTCTATAAATTTTATATAAAATTTTTGTTAATACAGTTTTATTATATATTACATACTATAAATATACTTAGAATAGGATCAGAATTAATGTTTTATAATTTTGAGAACAATTATTTAACATCTACATTTTTTATTGTTATAGGTATATACTTAATATAAAATGTATGTATACTTAATGTAATTTAAATATATAAAGATGTGGGTTTTATTTTTATATTAGAGATACAGAACCCAAATATTTCAAGGTTGTTTGTTGTGTTAAAGCCCCCCTGCCACAGCACTTGCAGCCCCTTCAAGTGCTGAAGACCACGCCGCACACTGGCGCGCGGCCGCACCTGTTTCTGACCCCTTTACTCGCCCGCACAGATGCCGCATTGCTTTGATTACTGCAGCCTTAGGTAGGTCTTAAGACGGAACAGTGGAAGCCCTCGTGCGTTTTCTGTTCTGTTCCACTCTTGTGCTACTTTTGCGATTGCTTTCGCTATGTCACGTTTCACGTAAGCCTCGGAACCAGTGTGCCCACCTCTACGGAGACGGCCCCAGCAGCTCTCCACTGCCGAAGCTGAGCCCGCAGGGCCCTGCCGGCAGGCCGCGCCTGGCAGCCCCGAGCTTCGGCTGCAGAACTCGTCACTGATCTGCACCGTCTTTACTCTCTCTCTGCAACGTTTTGTAGCTTTTAGTGTCCAAGTCCTGCACACATTTGAGAAATTTATCTCTCAACATTTTCATTTATTTTCTACCAGCATGAGTGGCACTATTTTTAAAGCTCTTTTTATTTTGAGATACTTTTAAAATAGCAGAAGAGTTACATAAATAGTGCAGAGAATTCTCATATATTCTTCACCTAGCTTTGCCCCAATGTTAACATCTTGCATAATCTTGATACAATTATGAAAACTAAGAAATGAAACAGTGACACAGTGACACTACTAGCTACAGGCTTTGCTTGGATTTCGCCAGCTCTCCCAGCAGCTATCTTTCACTTCAGGCTCCTGCCCTGCTGGTACTTCTCCACCGCCTCTATCTCACACAAGCAGTTAGGTCCTGCATTTTGTGGCTTGATGTTTGGAAGAGGAGAGGTGGGGTACTCTGTCTAATACCCCATTTGGGTGGTTTCCTCGCTCACGATGCTCCTCTGCCTTCTTACACTGACGGGAGCCCTGAAAACTTGGTAAAGGCAGTGTCTGTCGAGTTGGACCACGACACTGCTGCTGTTTTCCTTTCTTTATTTGGGACCATTTGTGAGAAGGATACACAAGGCTCAGCCAATGACTGGCTCCTTCTTAAGCTTCTGCCCTTCACTTTGGCACCTGCTGGCATCAGCCTCGTCATTGCTGCAGAATTCTGCTGGTCGTTTCTCTGTTTCCTTCCTTCTTTATATATTTATTGCTAGGGTTCTTCTCTTGGGGGGCATTGTTCCCTTTTATTTATTTGCTCTCTTATTCTCTTCTGTCAGTATGACCGACAGATGTTTATTTTACTCTGGGTTCTGATCCAACATCATCGTGGTTTATTTTGTCCTTCACATTCTTCTGTCTAGGCCATTGGGCACATTTTCTGATGGGCTCCTGGGACTTTTCATGTTGAACAATCTCAATTTTTTTTTAATTTTGTGGCTGATTTGTAATTATGCAGCATTACTAATTAATTCTGTCACCAACTGTAGTTAGAGGGTCTGTACACACACTTGAGTTTTGTACGTTTTAAGCGGTTTTCTTATGGACCCCCATAGGTGGCCTTGGCTCTTTGCCCGGGATTCCTGCTCTCTGTGGGAATGTTAGGCTTTTGTGTTTAATGTAGTTAATCCACATCACTGGGCTCGACCTACCACCTTGCTGCTCTCTGTTGATGCCCTCCGTTCTTCATTCCTACTTTTTCCTTCCTCCCCCACCCTCTTTGCATGACAGTGTCTTGCTATGCTTTTCAGGCTAGCCTCAAACTCACAGCAATCCTGCCTCAGGCTCCCAAGTGCTGGGATTATAGGTATGTGCCACCACACCTGGCCTCCTTCCTTCTTCAGAAATGATTATTTTTTTAGAGTGCCATTCTCTTCACTAACACCTAATAAGCTATATCTCTTGCCTAATTTTAGAGGCTATTCTGTGGCTTAATGTGTGTACTTTCTTTTTTTTTTTCATTTTATGTATTCGGTATAGGATCTCACTACAGAGCTTGGACTCCTAGTGATCCTGTTTTCAGCCTCCCTAGCACTGGGATTACAGACATGTGCCATTATGCCTGGACTCAGGTGCTGGCTCAGCATACCCTGGCAGCAGGGCTGGCTGGGTGTGCAGGGCCAGGGATCGAGCCCAGGTCCTTGTGCTTTCCAAAGCAAGCTCTTGGTCCACTGAGCATCTCACCGGCCCCATCATGGGTACATATAATTTGGCTCAGTCCACCTTAGAATGATCTGACACCACTCCCTGGCTGATATACCTTCCTTCTATTTCTCCCATCCTTTTGGCCACTGTTGTCATAGTTACTGCTTCTCAATACATAATAAACTCCAGCGTATGATGTTGAAACTTTATTTTAAACCATTGATTATTTCTTTTGTGTCTTTTAATCTTTTGTTTGTTCGATACAGGTCTTGCTATGCAGCTTGGACTCGTAGCTATCCTCCTGTCTCAGCTTCCCCAGAACTAGGATTACAAGTGTGCGCCACCATCTCCTGTTTTGGTGGCTGGCACAGCGTGCCTGGGGTTCCCAGGCTGGCATGGAATGCGACCAGGGATCGAACCCAGGTCCTTGCGCTTGCCTGGTAGGCACCTAGACCACTGATCTATCTCCTCAGCCCTTGATTTCTTAAGGAAATTAAAAGACAAGAAAAATTTGTGCTGGGATTACAGGCGTATGCCAACACGCCGAACAAATGCTCTTTCAATGAATGTTCTTAAATGCGTGCAGCACGGTAATGTGAAGTATTTTATGTAAACACCAATCTATGCTTCATCTACTTTGTGCATCTTTAACAGACACAATGGGTGGAAGGAGTCGTGTCAAACACAGTTTTCTCCAGGAACTAGATTCAAGGGCTCATTATAATTGGATGGGCTGAGTAGGTATCTTGTGCTGAATCCATAATTAAAATATCTAATGAAGATTTTTCTGTTTTAATAACATTTTTTAGCCATGAGAAGCCTAAAAACATTGTTACAACTGTCTTTTTTTTCAGAACCAGGGATTGAACTCAGGCCCTTGTACTTGCCGGGCAAGTGCTTATTCTACTGAGCCATCTCCCCAGCCTTTTTTTTTTTTTTTTTTTTTTTTTTTGTACAGGGTCTCACTACACACATTGGACTCATAGTGATCCTCCTGTTTTCTGCCTCCCCGGCGGTGGGATTATAGGTGTGCACCACCACACTCTGACTCTATCGCCAACCTAGCACACCCAAAAGCGAGGCCAGTGCGGCATGCAGTGCCAGGGATCGAACCCTGGCCCCTGCACTCCCTTAAGCAAGCATTTAGTCTGCTGAGCTATGCCGCCAGCCCTCGTCACAACTGTTCTTGAAGTGGGGCCTCCTTTGGTTGTAAAACCTATTTTCCAAGCATTTGTCTGCAGGATTTCATCCCCTGCTCCCTTTTTGTAGGCCTGATGTCCTATTGGGTGTCATTTGCACGACCTCTTTTAGAACTTTTTGTAGTGTGAATCTTTTGGTGTCTTTAAAATGTCATTTGGCCTGCATTCCTTAAAGTTATGTTCAGAGGATCTCAATTGTTAGACTAACAGTTTCCCTGTTTTGCGTCTCTGAGGATTCCACCTTGCTGACTTCTGTCTCTGGAGCACAGTGCTGCTGTTGCTTTCATAGCTCAAGTTTGTGATGCACCTCATTTTTCTCTGGCTATTTTGGGATTTTTCTCTTTAATGCTGGTTTCAAAAAACTGGTGGGGGCCTGCCCATTAGCTCAGTTGTTTAAGCGTCTGCTTAAGTGAAGGCAGTCCGGCTCAGGATAGTGTGGTTCAATCCCCAGATTCTCCTGCCTTACCAGACCTGCTCTTAAGACAACCTGAGAAACAAAAGAAAAAAAAAAATTCTTCAGAAAAATGCTGATGATATATCCCAGTATGATTTTCTCTGTATTTATCCTGCGTGGTCTTCCTTAAACTTCTTGGATTTACAGATTGAAAGTTTTCTTCACACTCGGAAACGTTTGGCTGTTTCGCCTGGAAGCCCAGGCCCGCCTCTTGGGACTTGGCCCCACCGAGGTGACTCCTGCCGCTCTGTGCGCCGGGCGGGCCCTCATCAGGGTTTTCCAGCCTCGGTGCCCTGTGCGCCTCCCTGATCGTGTCTAGAATGGCGTGTGCGAGTTTGCTAATCTTTGAAACAGCTATTAAGCTCAGCCGGTGAAACGTTCATTTCAGATGTAGCTCTAATAGCTCAAATTTGGGTTTTTGTGCTGTTTTCCTCTTTGCCGTGCTTGAGGTGGGAGCCAGCCGTGTCAGAGCTAGGCAACCCTCCACCACCGAGCTCCACCCCAGCCCTGGTTGTATTTTTACATCTTCTACTTCTCTCCTCGGTTGTCTGCATTCTCAGCAAAGTGCTTGTGCACAGTTACGGCCGCCATTGCTTGCTGCCGTCTCCACTGTCTCTGTGGCCCTTTGGTCTGGGTATATTGCCTGGCTTTTCTCTGGCCGTGGAGCACCCTTCTGACTCTCGGGGTGGATGCTTTGATTGGGTGAGGAGTGCTGTGGGCTTCTCATTGCTGAAGGTCCGCGTAGTGCTGGCCTCTCTGGGGAATGCTCGGCTCTGTCCTGGTCCCAGTGCCGCCTCCAGCTGCCCGGCATTCTCCAAGGTTGGCATCAGCTCCCCTGAGGAGCAGCTCTGCAAGCAACCAGCCAGTGTGCCTTGGTGGGTGCTGGATGCACAGTCCTCCTGGCTCCTCAGCTGGAGGCACCAGCCCCACGGGTAATGCCCCGCCTCAGCCGGGATCCCCTGGTCCTCGAGCCTCTCCTCCAAGCTCGCTTCCTGTGGCCCCTCCTCCCTGCAGCTCCAGAGGGCCTGGAGCTTAGCGCACCTCTGGCTGAGGCCTGGGGTCCTGGGGCCCGTGCCACTGCCTCTCCCACCTGGAGGAGGAGGCCCAGCGCATGCCACGTCCCACGTGTGAACAGAAGTCTATCTTGTCAGGGCTTGGCGAGGGCAGCGACATTATCCGACCAGCACAGATAAGCTGTGATCAGGCTGGCTGCACACTGAGGACAGATCAGAGCGCGAGGTCAGAGCTCTTGGTCCCCGCCCCGCGCCCCCGCCCCATGGTTGGCTTCTGGACAAGTGGTGTCTGCTGGGTTTTGTATCCATGAACTCTGCCAACTGCAAATTAAAACACTCAGGACCACGACTGTGTACCACACACACCTAGGCCCTTTCCCCTAGGCATTATCTCCCCGCCCCTATTCTACGGAGCCATCTCCCTGGCCCCCACTGTCTCCTAAACAATTGAGTAGGAAGCTTACAGTAGCATTGCGTGGAGGGCCGGGATGTAGCTCAGCAGCACAGTGCTTGTCTGGCAAGCATGAGGTCATGACTTCATTCCCAGTACCAAAATTCAAAGCATTCACATGGCGTTAGGTCTGGTGGCTCATCCAGAAGTGATGAGAAGGGTGCAGGTTGCCTGCGAGCACCACGCTGCCCCATGCCAGGAGCCCCAGCAGGAATGGGTGGGCTTGCCGGGCTGGGGGCACAGAGGCACAGCTGTGCTCGAGTGTGGAGTTTACGGGCTTCCTGGCAATCACACGGGAGGCGAACAGCCGGAGGAATGTGTCTCCAGTCCATGGGATGGAAAGTTTGGGGTGCAACAGCTCTGCCTGGTCACAGGAGTGGGGTACCGATGGGCACCACATGGACACTTGGGTCTCCAGGTCTCCAAGGCTTTGTGGGGGGCTCAGGGCTAGAGGTAGAAATGTGAGGGTGAGGGCAGGACGGAGAAGCCAACAGGAGAGTTGGGGGCACATGGGGACAGGGAAGACACTGGGAAGGACCAGGAGGGGAGGGGCTGGAGGCCCAGAGAAGGGTGCAGGCCACAGAGGGTGAGGCAGAGGGGCAGGGCTGAAGAGACACCCAGGTGTCCATCGCCATGGAGGCCACCAGCAGAGGCGGGGGGCCAAGGGCCTGTGTCTGAGGACAGGGAGACTGCAGGCGGGCCGTTCTGCAAGCGAGTGAAGCATGGCGGTGGCCTCTGGTGTGGAGAGCAGGAAGGCAGGCCCCACAGGGCTCACTCACCCCTCAGGCTGTCCAGGCATCCCCATGGACTCCCACCCCTGGGTCCTGCCTCTCCTGGCTGACTTGTCCAGACGGGCACCCCTGGCAACCCCTGAGCCAGGACCCCAGAAGCTGACGGAGCTGCACCCCAGCCCTTGGGAGACACAGAAATGAAGTTGCCGCTGCTCTGTGGAGGATTCCCGGCCCTTGCTTAGGCCGCTGTCACCGTGAATTCTGTGGCTCACAGCTGCGATGCCCAGTCCCAGATGGGGCCACAGGTCTGCTCTGCCCAAGGCTCTGCCATGTCCCTGTCCTGTCTGTCCTTGACTCAGGGTGCCAAGCAAGTCCACCCCCATCAGAGCCCTCTTAGGTTCAGCAGCTGAATCGCTTGCCCTGCTTTTCTCCCCCAGGGGACAGCACCCTGCTCACAGTCCACGCATACAAGATCTTCCCTCCCACTAACCCCTGACAAAACACATCCCAGCCTTAAGCCGGCACAGCTCCGAAGATGACAGACAGGACAGAGGAGTATCACGCCAGGCAGGGGGAGGGGACTGGTGTGCAGTGAGGCTCTGTCCTGAGCCCAGGGCTTGGCACCTGTAGCAGCAGGCAGTGAGGGGCAGCAGGGTGGTCCTGGTGGCGGGTCCCTTCGCACTGGCTCTGCTTCCTGGGTGGAGTGGGAGCCACCTACTGAGGGCAGAGCTGACAGGAAGAGGAAGTACAAACAGACAAATGGACAGCAGACACCAGTCCACGCCAGCAGGACAACACATCCCATGTGCCCAAAAGATGGCAGTGACCCAGACCTACAGCCAGCAATGCTCTGTGTGGAGGAGAAGACTAAATCAGTAATTTCTGATAAACATGGAGCGCCATCCCACCAACCACCCTCCTGAAGAACTTCCCAGACACGCACTTTGGGGCTCCATGTGGTCACAGAAGCAGGAGCAAGGAGAGGTCCCAGTCCCTGGGGAAAGGCGTGCGGCTGAGCCCTCCTTGTCCTCTCCCTGCCAGGGCTCATGGCCCCGGCTGCTGCGTGGCTTCCAAGGGGTCGAGCAGGCTGGTTGCATCCCACACCCCCACCTGTGCACTGGTGCTGGACGCTAGGTCCTACCCTCCACACTCCAGGTGCTAGTGGGGCACGAGTCCTTTGCTTCCTCCCCATAAGAAGCCCCCAGGGGAGCGCTGCATCCAGGCCCAGGCAGCACTGCAGGCTGCCTCCTGCCTGTCCCCACCCTCCCCGCCTTACACCCAGGGTGTCCCAGGGGTTTCCTCACAGGAGAAGCAGGCTGGGGCTTGGCGGGGGATGAAGTCCTCACCTCACACACACAGCAGCGAAAATAAACCACATCTTCATGGGCTGCTTCCTGTAACCAGGGATGATAAGGGTGTCCTCAGTGGTAACTCACGTGTCCTGGATTTGGTACCAGCATTGCAAAAGAAAACATAATGCAAAAGTGGAAGTCCCTGTCATGACACCTTCATGCAAACCCACAGAACCAACCACACCCAGCAGGCACCTTGATGTGAGCCCATGAGGGTGTCCGCACAGATGTCACAGTGCACACGGAGCTCTCCCGTACCAGCGAGGCTGTGCTGGGGCTCGCCAATCTGTCCACAGCATTCAGCTAGAAGCCTAAAACTGCTCTAAAAAATAAATTTAAAAATTTAAATAATGCAAATAGATATCAACAACAAAAACTAAACAATCTAATTTAAAACTAGATGGAAGACTGGAATAGTTATTTCTCCAAAAAAAAAAAAAGTGTTGCATATGACCAAGAAGCCACAGCAAGAGCGGCCAGCAATCCAAAGCCATCCTAAGACGCCACTTCTGCCCCCTGGGATAAACAAATACTTTGTAAAATGGAGCATCGCCGAATGCCAGCAAACTGGAATGCTTGTGCCTTGCCGGTGGGGACGTGAACTGGAGCAGCCACCACCATGGAAACCAGCCCGGCGATCCCCCAAGAAGTTAAGCCTTCAATTACTATGTCCTGTAGCAGTTCTGCTCCTACAGACACGTGTCGAAGAATTAAAGTCAAGGATTTAAACCAACATGTGCACAGTCATGTTCATGGCTATGTTGGTCACAGTGGCTAAATCAGCCCCTCGGCTGAGGAGTAGACTGCAGTGGCACAGTTTGTCCGCCCGAGCGAGTACTATTCAGCCGTGAAGAGGAAGGGAGTCCTGTCCCAGGCTACACTCAGATGAATTGGGAGGACATTGTGCCAAGGATCCTGCTGGCTCACAGGCTCTGAGGAGTAGCCTTTGCAGACACAGGGCGAGAGCAGAGGCTGCCAGGAGCTGGGCAAAGGCCAGGGGGAATTGTGTGAGGGTCTCATGTGGGGGCCGGACGGGGGGTCCACGCTGCTGCTGTCCATGTGCCACGCGTACGCCCAGAAAGTATTAAAGGGGAACTCCGTATGTCACGCACCTATTACTAAAACACAACATAAAAAATTCAAGGTGACAAACATCCAGTGTTTTCAATAAACATGAGGTCAGGGGCCAGGCCACAGCTCCGGGATAAAGGGCTTGCCTAACGTGTTACTTAACGTGTGTAGCACGGCTCTACCACAGATACCAAAGAAACAGAAAACAAGGCCACGTGAGCTGCGTGGGAGCCCGGTGTGAGTGGGGAACCGCAAGGCCGATCCTGGCTTTAGTTAAAATTCTGATTTTTTTTTTTTTTTTTTTTTTTGCTAGCTGAGACTTTTTTGCATTGCTTTTGTTTTGTTTCATTCTTTAATATTGCAATAAAATATAACCTGTCTAGCTGGCAGAGTTTAGGAGAGCCTTTTAAATTTCAACCCTCGCTGTCTTTGCCCTAGTTCTAGCCCTGAGGAATTCAGCTCAGTCCCTGCAACGTAAGGGGTTCCTTCAGCGCTCTCGCAGAGCCCACCCATCCCTAACCCCCGGCTGGGTGATAGGTGAGGTGCCTGCCTCCTTCTCCACCGCTGGACAGGACAGACCCACTTTCCCAGCCCCTGAGGCCCCACTGCCACAGCCATGGAACCAAACCAAGGCCCCTTGGAATTTCATCCCACCTTTAAGTGGAAGAAACCTCAAGATGTGTGATGCGGTCGCCTCACCGTGAGCGGGTGCTACAAAACGGAGACGCAGGCGTCTAAGGGTGGACACGGCGAGCCCCACTCAGGTCCGGTCCTGGACACACAGACAGAGAGTGGAGTGGAAAGCGAGGTGGCCAGAGCTGGAGCTGGGCCAGCCTGGGTGAACCAGGACGCAGCCTTAGGCTGGGGACACGGAGAGTCCTCCTTGTCAGGTGCCCAGCAGCACTGCCAGACCGCACCCTTGAAGACATGAAATAGCGACTTTCGCGTCACGTGTGTTTTCCCACCATTTTTTTAAATGTGAAAAAACAGCACAGCCACAATCAGAGAGAGTCAGCTCTCAGTCCTGGGCCCCCAGGGGCCCAGCGAGCACGCGCGGTGGGGCCCCCTTCTTCCTCTTCCACCCAAGCTCTGGGGGCCAAGTCACCCTGTGCCTGTGATGTTTCATCTGGCCAGAGGCCACTGGTTGTAAAACGGCAAAGATAAATATTTTCCACCTTGACTTGGGCAGGAGAATATAAACAGGAAAGATTCCATGGGGGTGGAGCGTAAGCGCCTTGTTTTGATCTGCAAACATTTCTTCCAACCCTCCCATAGTCAGCTCTCCTGGCTGCTGCTGCAGTGTGGGGTCCACTCCTCCCAGCCTTGGCCCTCAGGGACCACACCTTGCTCCTCCTGTGTGGGATCTCAGGCTGTGGTCACAGAGCTTCCCTGTGCATCCTCAGAGTGTGACAGAAGTGGCTGCAGTGGGGACCCTTCCACCTGAGGGTACAAGTGGCTGGCCAAGGACTAAGGCTGCCCCCCATCCCTCCACCCTCTAGCCAAGTCCTGGTGCCTCCTAAGGCCAGCCACAAGGTGCCCAAGGCTACAGGACAATAAATGCATGCAGGTGAAAGGCCACGGGGCTCCAACCCAGTCCAGCTGGACGGATGGTCTTTCTGGGGCTCCTGTTTTCTCCTGCAAATGTGGCTGTTCATGGCAGAGGCAGGACCCCGGAAAGGAAGCTGCAGGGGCCCTGGCCCCCACAGGGGCCTGGATGTGCTGTGGCTGGCACACATCCCTGGGATAGGCTTTGTGATGCGTGCATGTTTCCCCTGGGCCTGCAGCTCTGCTTGGCATGCACCGGGGCTCAGGGCAGTGTCCAGTATCTTCCTGGCAAAAGCATTTCTTTGTCATATGGTCCTCAGCCATTAAAGGTTGGTTTTATCTTCCCACATGGAAAAGTATCTTCACATCTCTCTTTTGACACCATGGGGCAAAAAGATGGAGAGATCAATTAAACTAATAAATTCCCAGGCCCTGAGCTGATGGTAGAGAAACCAGGCCTTGCTCTTCAGAACCCTGCAAAGAAAACAGTCAGATTCACTTGGGGACCCAGAGACACAAGGTCCTGATACCTCCTCCCCAGGTCTTGGGGTGTGGGCCCTGGTCTCCCCATAGGTCACCCTAGCATGGCCATGCTCAGGGAACAACAGGCCAAGCACACCTCACCAGGATGCAAGCCAGACAACACCCTGAAGGGAAACACTTGCCACTTTCAGGAACAATTCACACTTTCCCTTACCAGGAGGAGCAACCCCCCCTCCCAAGTTTAGGGGTCTTGAATCCCCATGGGCTCCCTGGACTGTGGAAGAAGAGCACACACAGCTGAGGGAAAGCACCAGAGGTGGAATTCCAAGTCCCACAGAGTCAGCAGAGGTGGCCACCACTAGGGACAGCTCATCTCCTAGTTTACGGGTCCCTCATCAAATGCAATTTCTTCCTGGACGACAACAGAATTTCTCTGGCTCCAGTGGGGAGAAGCAGCTGTCCGCACTGTTTATTCAAATACCATTCTGGCCATCTTCACAATGTTTTTTTTTTCTCTCTCTCTTCCCTGCAGGATCTGAATCTGTGGGGCACTTGGACACACGTGTCTACACACAGCCTGCCAGGGTGCTATCTACACAGAGCGTCCTCTTCTGTAAGCCCCACGCCGCCTACCCCAGGGCTCCTACCCCCATGCCATCCACCCCCACTGCTGGCTGTCTGCTGAAGAGGAGGAACGTGTGGTCCCCGTGTGTCTCGCTCGCAGCCACACACTTCTTTTCGTCGTGCGTCCTGGCTGAGGTGCGCTCTCCAATTCCCAGCAGTGGTTCCCAAGTCGGATTTCAGAGTCCTGCACCTTTGACCTAATGAAAACCAGAGAGACCTGGATGGGGCTTTTGGCATGTCTCTGAGAGTCTTTTTCCTGTAAAAGTTCTGTTCTTCCGCCTTTAGCTTTCTTTGCTGCTTGCAGCTCTGGGCTTACAGACTCGAGACGTATCCTAGGACCTTGCACACACAGATGTTTGTGACACTGCCAGGCTGTGACCATAGCCAATCAGGATCCCTGTTGTGCCAGGGCCCCTGCCACCTCTCAAGCTCCACCTTCCCTGGGAGCCCCTTCTCCTCCCAGCCAGCTGCAAACCCTCACCAAGGCTCAGCGCCGCTCTGCGCACCCCAAGCTCCCCTGCAGCTCGGAGGCTTCTCCTGGCTTCCTCTCCCTCCACTGAAGCCCACTGAGTCCCTCCCGGAGGAAGGGCATCCTGCCACAGGCTGTAGAAATCGTGTAGGCTTGTGAGCCTGAAGCACCCAAACTTCTGTGCTGCCTACTCTGGAGTCAGGGTCTACAGTGAACTCATTGGATGGAAGTCAGGGTGACAGCTCGCTCCCCAGCCCTTGTCACTGCGGCACATGAGCAGGCTGGGGTGCAAACAGGCCACATGCTGGGCCTACAAGGAAAGAATGGGCCAGCCCTGTCCTCCACTTCCTCCACTGCCTCTGCTGTTTGGCCTTGGCCTGGATGTCTGGGCCCTGAATTCCTGGGCTCCTGAGCCTCTGAGCCCCTGAGACTCTAGGCCCTGAGACCCCAATTTCTTGTTGAGCAGCAGATGGTGGCATCACTAGACCATCACAGGAAGACACAGGCCTCTCGCACATCAGCCCCTGTTGAGGGCCAAGCCCCACCCTGACTATGAAAGACTGTGCTGTGGCCGCTCGACACCCCCTCTCTGGCCTTTGTCAGTCTCTAGGCCCCCAGAAATGGAGCAGCCAGGGGCTGCAAGTGGACTAGGATGCTACCTCTCACCGAGGCTGGGGCTCAGCCAGCTAGAAGGGAGCGAGATGTCCCCAGGAGAGTCCTAAAATACATGAACAGCCAGATCTGTTTTCTTCTTTGCCAAGGACTGACCCCAGGACCTTCACATAGAGCTAGTCTGCACCTTTTCTGTGTTTTCTTAGATAGGGTCTCACTATGATGCCCAACCTGACCTCAGACTTGTACCCCTCTTGCCTCAGCCTCTGAGAGTGCTGGATTCCAGGTATGCAGTCCACACTCAGCTAAGACTAATCTTTAGAAGCATTTTTTTTAAAGTCTAAGGCATAGGAGAAACACTTCAAGTCACAGGCACAGGCAAAGGATTCCCGAGTCAGACTCTGCCAGCACAGGAAATAACAGCAGAAATCAGCCAGAGGGGCTACATCCAGCCGAACGTGTCCTGCAGGGAAAGGAGTACAAGGGACAGCGATGCACTGTGTACCAACTACCTGTGTTGTCACAGTCATTATGTACCACAAATGTGTACAATAAAAATTAAATTTTTTTTAAAAATGTACCTCTCTGGGGTGGGTGCTAAGGTAGGGGTTGCGCTCCTGTTTGGAATCAAGGAGGCATGGGGTACCCCTGCATCTTGCCCGCACATTTGGCTATGGGCATAAAGCTGTCCTAAAAAGTAAAGTCTATTTTTTCTTTCTTTTTTTAAATTTTTTAAATATTTTTTCTAAATTGAAAACATAAAAATAAAAAGTTCCTGCCCAGCCAGAGAAACAACTAGTGGGGTGAAGAAAGCACCTGCAGAACGGGGAAGCCCCGCCAGCCACTCTTCCAACGGGATAAGCACCTGCAACACAGCCCGACGAGTTCACCCCGAAAGAAGGAGCGACTCAGTCAGTAAGTGGGCAAATGAGCTTCAGAGATACTTGTCAAAAAAAGTACAAATAGCCAGCAAAAATCAAGTGGGAAAATGCCCAACATCTTTAGCTATCAGAGTGGTGCGACCCAAGCCTACACTGAGACCCACCGCACCACAGTCAGGATGGTCTGTCAGGAGTAGAAAAACAAGGCAGCGGCTGGAGGGAGGTGGACGGAGAAGGAGACCCTGCCGGGGTGGAGGGAGGCGGGCGGGGAAGGGGACCCTGCCGGGCTGGAGGGAGGCGGACGGGGAAGGGGACCCTGCCGGGCTGGAGGGAGGCGGACGGGGAAGGGGACCCTGCCGGGGCATGCCCTGTGGTGACTCAGTGAGACACTGTCTCCAAACAAAAATGAATTAGATCTTAAAGCCTGGGAATGTAGCTCAGTAGAAGCAGCCCGGATGCCGTCCCCAGTGCTAATGCCTGCACACACAAGCACACACACGAGCCGGCAAGAAAACCACACACTTGTGAGGGGAGTGCAAATTAGTACAGCCACTGCAGAAGTCAGTACTCAGAGGGCGCACAAAGACAAAAAATAGAGCGAGGATTCATCGAAGGTGCATCACTTCTTGGTATAGTCTTGAAAGAATTAAAGTCAGAACACCCTGGCATTCCTGCGTGCATGTTCAGTATGGCCTCGCACCCACCAACAGATGAATGGATGAGGAAAATACGAGGGCCGGGGAGGCAGCTCAGTAGAATAATATTCCCGTGTGCGTGCACACAGTGGAATATTAGTCAGCCACAAAGAGGAATGAAGTCATGTTATTTTCAGGAAAGCAGATGGAACTGAGGTCCAATCCTGTATGTGAAATAAACCAGACTCGGAAAAGCAGATTATATTTCCTCTCATGCAAACAGAAATCAAATTATTTTATGAATATTTAAAATTCTTAAAATCTCCTTATACTGGGCTTGGGATATAGCTCAGCGAACAAGCATCTGCCTGGGAAGCACAAGGTCCTCAGCTCAATTCCCAGTAC
>NDGN011324356.1:0-13889 GCA_002564285.1 Tympanoctomys barrerae
TCATTACCACGCAGTTTCCGTGGCTCACTGTCAAGTTGCACTCCTAATTCGATGCCGCACACCTATACCTTTTTCTTTTTCAGAAGGCGCACCACAGCTCATCAGCCCAGTCACCCTGGTCTATCAGAAGGATGGCGTCTTTGCTTCTGGAATTGTAATGTATTCTATTTTTCAAAATTAATTGCTTTCAGGACAAAATATGCCTCCATTTCTTGTTGCTTACCTGAGTCGTGTTTTGGGGATGCCAAGCTATTTCAGATTATTAATTAAAATGTATTCTTATGAAGAATTTCAATTTGATGCAAAAGTAAAGAGGATGGTTCGATCAGCTCCATAGATGGATCTTGTTGTAAATAAAAACAAAAATAGAGTTTAAAACACCATCAATCTCCATGCAAAAACATCAAAGAGGTTTCCGTACTCATTTTTGCAATAATATATTGGTTGTCAGATATGAATTTGGAGCTGCTGTGTAAGCCTCAGCGGAGGCTCTTGGGTGTTACCACTTTCCCTGACACGTGTCATGTCATTACTGTGGACATCGGGATGATTATTTATTTACCCAGTGCCTTCTTTGTGGCGGGCACTAGGCTTTGAGCATTAGTCACACGTTCTTCTTCTTTTTTTTTGTGAGTTCAATCAGGGATTGAACTCAGGCCCTTGCCAGGGAAGCGCTTATTCTACTGAGCCACCTCCCTGGCCCTAGCCGCATGTTCTTGTTGGTCCTCGCCACAAGCTTATCCTCTGCCTGCACACAGAAGAACCAAGTCTCACAGAGGTCACCAGAAAGTAAGTGGCGGAGGCAGGCTTGAGCAGGGCCGTCAGTCTCTGAAGTCTGTGCAGCCACCTAGGGTAGCACACAGTCCCCTTGGTGTGGAGCACAGTCAGGCTGTGTGTTCCTCTGCTGCAGTCATCAATGCTCAGGTTTGTGACTGACCAACACGGAGATCTCCGGTCTAGATGTAGCTGTCTGTAGTCCGTTGTTAGTGAGTTCCTAGAGCCCTGGGGGCAGCAAAGCGAGGCCATCAGGGTGAAAGAAGTGTGTCCCACAATGACATCGTCTGGGACCCATGCCCCTGCATTCAGATCAAAATTCCTCCCCCATCCATGCAGTGGATTGTCCTCCCTTTTCCCCTCAACATATAGTTGGGATTTATGGCCTTTGTGACTCTCTTCAGGGCCACCTTCAGCTCAGAGCTTGTATTAACTTACTTGAAACAAATGATCATTGCCTTTGCTCTGTGAGGGGTGGAGAATGATAAGGAGCTTGGGGTCAGCACTGACCTGCCTCAGCCGTCTCCAGGCCTCAGCTGTCTCACACGTGGCTCCTTGTTATCCTGGGATCCATTAGAAAATGAGGGAGGCATTTGTTGAGAGGCTCTTCATTATATAAAAAGACTGGATTCCTCTTGAGAGTATTTGAATCTGTTTACAGCGACCCACCAACCAACCAACCAGCCCATTTTTCTTAGACACTTGCCACAGTGTGCCACATGTAAGAAGCCAGAGGGGAGGCTCCCAGTGTAGGGCCGGGCACGTTCCCACCCTCGGGTCATTTAGGGAGAAGGGAAACGCACACAGCAATGACTAGAACGTACTTAGCACCAGGGTCCTCTGAAGCAGGGCAACTGCTATGCACAACAGCCCCACTTGCCCCACCTCCTATACAGTAAGAATAAGCTGAAAAGGTGGAGGACAGAGAGGCCGAAAGAAAGGAATGGTCAGTCAAATTTTAAGTTAATTGAGACAATGCTGGAAAATTGTGAGCCAAGATCTGTTGAAGCATTGTCTCTGTCTTATGTGCACTCCTCTCTAGGATTCCAGTTAGACATACATCACAGGAGAGATAGGAACATAGTTCCTGCCAAGGAACATGTTTAAAAGTGTCTAAATAAAGGTGAAAGAGGGCTGGGAGACAGCTCAGCTGCTTAAGTGCCTGTCTGGTAAGCACAAGGTCCTGAATTTGATCCCCGGTACTGCAAATAAATAATAAATAAAATAATAAAATAAAGGTAAAAGGACAGAGTGTTCTAGATAATGTGAACACAGATTTCAAGTAGCCAATAGATGGTCACCATCTGCCTTCCCTTATCTGAGGGGAAAGCGCTCTGTGCTGTGGCCACTCCGGCCGTCTCACGCTCACGTTACCATGTTGGTCTGCAGGATGGCTTCGTGTACTCTCTCACTGTTAAAGATTCCAGTTCTTACAAAACGGAGAAATTTCTTGAGGTTGAAAGTCCCGTGGAATATTTGGCGTTCTCTCCCAGTTACAGGATGCTGCTGATTCAAACAGACAAGGTATGTTAGAGAGGGGTTTCTTGGCATGCAGTTTGCAAATGTTAGTATTACCATCAGTACATGGCAGGAATGAAGGGCGGAGTGTGCCATGTAATGATTGTCACCAGTCAGGAGGCCTTTGGCTTCAATTGGAAAAGATACCCAATTTAAAAGGCTCAAGTGGGCCAGTGAGCTAGCTCAGCATACTAGGCTGTCTAAATTGCCTGTTGAGGCAAGCTTAGGCAACCACAGGGACCACCGTGGTCCTAAAGCTTGCCTAAACAGGCAATTTAGACAGCTGAGCTATCTTGCCGGCCCAGTGGATGTAATTGTAAAGAGTGAGGTGTGGATCCAAGTCCAGGGGGTCCCAGGATGCCCCTAGAGCGTTTCCTGTGTTTGTTGGCTGTTTCCTCCACTTTTGAGAAGACTACATTATTGAGCTTCCTGAAGCTTCAGCTTATGTCTTCTCAGTAACTTTAGTAGAAAGTTGCCAGCTAAAAAAAAAGTCCTAGAATATAGACTCACTGGATTAACTTTGATCATCTGTATTATTCTTGGGTCAGTCACTACAGTCAAAGAAAGTCTCAGCTCTGATTGGCCAGGCCTAAGGCACAGGCCTACCTCGGGGTCCTAGGTAGAGCCAACCCTCCAAAATATGGATTGAGGCTGCACCTGTGGTTCTCTAAGGAAACTGGGGGTTCTGTAGGAGAAGAGAGAAAAATCAATGCAGGCAAAAACAAAGGACTGTTATACATTAGAAAGACTTATAATTAGTAGAATAGCCCCCAGAGGTCAGAAATAGCAGCCATTTATATTGTTAAGCAATAATTTTAGATTATAAGTTAAACCAATTTAAATGCCAGTATCAATGGACTTCAGTTTTTGGTAATTATAAAACAACTGTACTATGCTTTAATCAATAATAAACTTAGAATGTCTATGAAGAATAAGAAACTAGTTTTAAAAGAACTGTAACAAGTAAGAAAAGACCCAAATAAAACTCCCAAAAGTGAAAAAATACTAACAAAGCCAAAATTAAATGAATATATTTGACCAAAGATTAGACATAGCCAGAGAAAGAACCAATGAACTGGGAGATAGGAGGAGTTACTCAGAATATAGCCAAGAGGAGCAGAAGGAAGGAAATCCAGAAGAGAAGAGAAGAGGCATGAATAATTGGATGAGGCTGAGGAGAGAGCTCAGCGGTCGAGGCGCCTGCCTGGTCAGCGCAAGGACCCTTGTCGGATCCCTGGTACCACATGCTGTGCTGGCCATTGAAATCGGGCGTGTGACGCATGCCTGTAATCCCAGTGCTGGGGAAGCTGAGACAGGAGGATCCCTAGGAGTCCGACCTGCGCAGTAAGATACTGTACCAAACAAACAAACAAATAATAAAATAATTATAATAATTGGATGAAAAGATCTGATGTATGTCTAATTGGAATCCTAGAGAAGAGAGCGCATAAGACAGAGACAATGCTGGAAAATTGTGAGCCAGGATCTGTTGAAACATTGCCTCGTCTTATGCACTCTCCTCTCTAGGATTCCAACTAGACATACATCAGATCTGTTTATTTGCTGTATGTTTTATTTGGGTGTATTATTTATTGTGTGAACCCCGTGGTAGAATGTAAACACCCTAAGGGCAGAGCTGTCTTACTCAGACAAACAAGAACAAAAATATTCATGTTTATTTCAAGTTACCTTGAAGAACTTGTGATCAGTTGAAACCAGACTTCTTGCTATGTGACTACATTGCATTACATTATATTACAGCTACTTGGGGGGAATATATGTATTCATATATATATTATATATATATATATATATATATATATATATAAGCTTAAACTCAAGGAAAGGTGCTTTATGTTTTTTTTTCTTTCTTTAAACTACAATTTTTAAAAATTTTATTTATTTATTTATTTATTTTGGTGGAACCGGGGATTGAGGCCCTTGCGCTTGCCAAGGAAGCACTTATTCCACTGAGCCATCTCTCCAGTCCCTGCTTTATGTTTTATAATTAAAAAAAAAAAAAAAACAAGTACCCAGGATCTGTCCTATTTGTTATTTTTCAAAATTAATTACATTTCTTGGCACACTGTAGGCACACATGATCATCAGTTCATTGTAGGGAACCTGCACCCCGACATGACACGTCCTGATTCTTTCCCATTCCCCTGCCTTCCCGTGAGCCCCACATCCCCTCCTAGTTACAGAAGCTTTGTTTCTGTGCTGTCTTCTTTTCCCATCGTTTTTTCCTTTTCCTCTCCCTCCTTTGCCCTCCCCATCCCTAGGTCACCTTCCCATTTGAACATTTTCTTTCTGCTTCACAATATCTATTACATATCTTGGTCTTTTTTTTTTACACTTTCCATTTCTCACACAAGAGAAACAATGTGGTATTTACACACTCACACTCACACACACGCGTGTTCGGTTTATTTCACTTGAGTGTGTCCTCTAGGGGCTGGTGACATAGCTCAGCAGGCATAAGCATCTCCCTGGCAAGTGCAAGGTCCTGAGTTCGATCTCTGGCACCAACAAAAGGAGAGTGCGTCCCAGGACGCAGCCATTTACCTGGAAACGCCTCAGGTTCATCTCCAGGGCAGTACAGGGCTCCGCTGCACGAAAAGACCACAGCGTTCTGGCCATTCAGCAGTTGATGAAAATCTGACCGTTTATTTTAAGTGAATGTAACAGCCAACCAATAAGCAAAGGATGCATCTAGATTTTAAATTCCTCACATCAGAGCCTTATTGAGTTCTGTGACTTTCTACGACCTGTTTCCTGCAGCACCTTTCTCATATTAGGCACTGAAGAAATACTTGTTGAGCTACACATGCAACAGTTGTAACCTCCCACCCCTCCTTTCTTCTGTTTGTCAGGGGTCTGTCTATATTTATACTTTTGATGAGAAGCCAGCCTTAGATAAAGTCCTGGATGCTTGTGATGGGAGGTTTCAGGCAATTGACTTCATCACACCTGGAACCAAGCATTTCATGGTAAGGAATACTTTACCGTGATGCAGGAGGGTTTAATGATGTGTGCTTTCCAGATTTAAATTCCTGTCCATATGTGATCGGGTAACGCTGGAATTTCACGTCCAAAGTACCACAAATAGGAGCAGATGATAACTTCTTTGTCTTTCTATGACAATTTTATTTTTGCACAGTACTAACTTAGCACTCCTTTTTTATATCATGAAAAAAACCACAATTTCCTAACAAAATAAGAAAATAACAATAGTTAACACACTGTGTATTGTTATCTTCAAAGCAGTTACTCAGCATAGACAAGAACCAGAGTGCATGTGAAGATTATGGAGAGACCACATCTTAATTACTTTCCCACGGCTGGAACCAAACACCCACACCCAAAACCTAAGGGAGGACAGCTTAATTTTGGCTCCTGTTTCTGTCTGTAGTTCGTAGTTCGCTGGCTCCGAGGCAGAACAGTCAAGGTGGAAGAGTCTGGGCGGAAGACAGCTGCTTGCCTCAAGGCAGCGAGGAAGCAGCGAGAAGGGAGAGCCAGGGCGTGAGCCCCTCCAGGTCAGCCCCTAGGACTCCCCTCCAGCCTGGCCCCACCCCCTAAGAGCACACCCAGCTGCTGAAGTCAGCCCCAGAGGAGCCCGCTGTTGAGCAGAGGTACCCATGAGCCAGTCACCTTCTGAACACAGGAGACGTGGGGGAGGGGCGTTTTAGAGCTGCACTTCTTGGCATAATCAAAGTGGCCCCCGGTTGGAATGGCATTGTCATCTTGGGGCATCATAGTGTTTTCTCCTGAGAGCAGCAAATGCAGTTGGGATCTTAGGAGACATCTTCACTCCTAACCAAGCTCTGCAAGCCCAGGCTATCAGCCACGCTCAGTATCTCCTGCCTCCTGGAATGAGGGCCGTATATACCACCTCTGGGTGAAAATGAAATACTTGCTGTGCAGAAAACAAGAATTCAGTCACCTAGTGAGACCCTGTACCAAATACATGAATTAAAAACAAAGAGAAAAAATAAGAATCAGATACCAAAAAAATGTATAATCTATATGAGGAAAAACTACAAAACCTTGATGACAGAATCCAAAAGATCTAAATTAGAGAGATTGCAGGGCATGGGTAGAAGATTCAGTATTATCAAGATGTCAGTCTTTCCCACCTAGATCTATAGATTAAATGTAATTCCAATCAAGATATCAATTTACTGTCTGCAAATTGACTTTTTTTTTTTTTTTTTTGCCTTTTTGAGACAAGAGTTCCACTATGCAGTTCAGGCTGGCCCTGAACTCACTATGTAGCCCAGGCTGGTCTTGAACTCATAATGATCCTCCTACCTCAGCTTTCCAAGTGCAGGGATTACAGGTGTGTGCCACCACACCCAGTTTAATTCTAAAATTTGTATACAAAGGCAAAATAGAGGTCCCACAATAGAGAGCCTTTCTAGAAAGGCTAGAAATCTACACACATAAGTATGGTCAACCAATCCTTGACAAAGAAGCAATGGCAATTCAGTAAATCGTGCTGGAACAACTTGCCCTCTCTATACCAAAACGATCTAGATTAGTCTTACATCTTTCACAAAAAAATTAAAATGCAAAACTATTAAAACTCCTAGAAGACAATAAGAGAAAAATCTAAGCGGTCCCTGGGCTTGGTGATGACTTTTAGATACCAAGTCACAATCCATGAAAGAAATACACTGATAAATTGTGCTTCATTAAATTAAAAGCTTCTGTTCTATAAAAGACCGTTGAGGGCTGGGGATGTAGCTCAGTGGAAGAGAGCCTGCCCAGCACACAAAAGGCCCTGAGTTCAACCCCCAGCTCCACAAAAGAGAAAGAAAGAAAGAAAGAAAGAAAGAAAGAAAGAAAGAAAGAAAGAACTGTTAAGAGAATAAAAAGACAAACCAGAGACTGAATGAAAAATCTCTGAGAAACATCAGATAAAGTACTGGTATCCAAAATATAAAAAGAACACTTAAAATTCAACCATAAGAAAATGTAAAACCCCTTTAAAATGTGCAAAAATACGTCAGACATTTTACTAAAGAAGATATACATGTGGAAAATATACGGCTGAAAAGCTGCTCACGTCGCTTGTCTGTTGTACGGGAAAGCAGCGACGCTCTGCTGTCGGCACGCATTAGAAGGTCCAGCGACCAGGCGCCGGTGGCCACGCCGCATGCAGGTGTGGAGCAGAGAAGCTGCCCCATCACCTGGTGGAGGAGGCTGGGCCAGGCCTTGCGGAGCCGCACCTGCACGCACCTGCACGCACCTGCACGCACCTGCACGCACCTGCACGCGCCTCTGTGGTTCCGCTTCTTAGTATTCGCCCAAGTGAGCAGAAAGCACACACTTAGGTGACAAAGCTGCGCATGAATCCTTGTGGCAGCTTCACTCATGCGCACCCAAACTGGGAGCCAACTACGTCATCTTTTGGTGGACAAATGGATAAATAATGCGATATTATTCCATAATGAAAAGCAGCTAGAGGGCACCAAAAGAATGCACATGAATAACCAGCAAAAGCCCATCTGGGGCTGGGAAGACAGCTCAGTGGCCTAAGCGCCTGCGTGGGCAAGTGCAGGGACTGGGGTCCCATCCCTGGGACCACATGCCATGCCGGCCCTGCCCCGGGTGTGCTGAGCAGCCACCAAGTCAGGTGTGGTGGCACACACCTGTGATCCCAGTGCTGGGGAGGCTGAAAATAGGAGGACCACTGTGAGTCCAACTGTGTAGTGAGATCCTGTGCCAAATTAAAAAAAAAAAAAAAAAAAGCCAATCTGAAAGCCTACATACAGTGTGGCCCTGCTGCATGGTGCTCTGGAAAAGGAAAACTGGAAACAGTCAAAAGCTCCGAGGCTGCCAGGAGTGTGGTGAGGCGGAACAGGGGGAGCACGGGGCAGTGTGAAAGCAAGTGAAAGTTCTGCTTCCGATATGGTGATGGCAGCCACCTACTGGACGTTTGTGAAGACACACACAGTAAAGGAAACAGAGCGAGCCCTAGTGTAAGCTCTGGACCTCAGTCATTCGTAGCACAGCGGGTCAGTGCTGCCTCATCTCTTCCAGCAAATACCCCACACTACTGCAGGACGTCTGCCTGACAGAGCTGTACGTGCAGAGAGGCAGAGGAAGGGAATTCTCCATACTTTCTGCTCACTTTTCCTATAATTCTAAAACTGCTCTAAAAACCAAAGTCTATTCATTTTAAAAAGCCCTGTCTAATTTTGCATTTCTTGGTTTGTCCATCAGGCAGTGTGCTAGCTAATCTTAACTGTCAAATTGACAAGAGTGTGTCTCTAGGAGATGTGATCGGATCAAGGGACAGTAGAACCCGTGGTGTGGGACAAGTGGTCTCCTGGTGTCCCTAGGGAAGAACGGAGGCAGGAAGGAGGAAAAGAAAGATGAGACAAGAGCTGGGCCAGGCAGAGGTCTCTCGCTTGATGGGTGAAAGGACTGAACAACAGTAGGGATGTTTATTTAGACTCTTGCAAAGCTAGTATCAGGAGACACAAGGTTGCCTAGCAACTAATGACTGGAATTACCCAGGCTGGCAGGCCGCTTTTCTCAAGACTGAGGTAGCTTGACTGCCTTAGGCACTGCGGTCCTGTCCGGCCCACACACGTATGACCAGTTTCCAGCTCCGGCCGCTCCCAGCACCGTGGGGTGTGACTCCATCTACAGATGTTCACAGGTGAACGAGCCGTGAGGAGGCCAGCCCCAGTTGGAGGGCGGGTCACTGGGGATGCGCTTGCGGGCCTGCAGGCCTCCACCTGCTCAGGCGCTCTTCCCGAGTCCTCGGCCTACGGGCTGCCAGGAAGTGAGCCACTTGGCTCCACCAGGATACCCGCGCCTTGGCTTCAGCTGGCCCTGGCCTGAAACCTCTGAAGCCACGAGCCAAAAGCAAAACTCTCTTCTGTAAACTGCTGGTGTCTGGCATTTTGTCCCACTAAAAAGATGGCTAAAGCAGGCAATAATCTCATTGACTTGCCAGGTAACTTTTGTCTTAAATATGTTACATGGCAAAAATTTTTAGCTTACTTTCCAAATCTTAATTATTGTGTCTTACTTAAATGCAATTAAAATATTATTTATTTTTGTGTGGAAATAAACAAAAATGTTTATTTTTAAGAAATGAAATTGATACCATTTTAATGTAGGGACACCAACATTATTTACAGGCCAATACAAGGATTAAACTCAAGTACATTTAATGCATTTGTCATAAATCTGTAAAAGACTACTATTTCTCTAGAAAAGAAGTACTGATGTAGAAATTATGAAAGAATTGTTTACAATCTCCACAAGTAGAATGAAATGTTTTTACCCCTGGGATTGCCAAGCTGGGCGGTGCTCAGCACGCGTTTCCGGCAGAGCCTTCCTTTCTTCCCTCTGGACCTGGATCTCGCTTCTCTTGCAGACGCTCACGCGCTCAGGGGAAGTGTGCGTTTGGTGGCTGGAGGACTGCGCTTGTGCAAGCAGGACTTATCTGAATACCACAGTAAGTGACCTGACAAGCAGATTTTTTAAAAAAACAACAAAACATTGGACTCTGCTCCACTCTGTCTTTCCGATCCGCGTCTTGGCACTCTGAAAATGCTTGCTGCGGAAGGCCGAGGCCTTTTGCCTGCGAGGCGGAGAGGGCCGGCGGGCTGCTGCTTTGCTCAGCGATGGAGCAGTACCCGGGCTGCCCTGGCTGGACGCCTCTAGCTGGAAACGGCATCAGCTCGGAAAGCCAGAGAGCTGCCTCTCGGACCAGACGGCGTGAACAATTCAGAAGCGGGGATTCCTGGGCCAGCCACCTGCCAAGCTCGGGGTTGGTCTGGCCTCCTTGCGCCTCAGTCGAGCAGGGACCCGGCTTCTCGGTGTCTCCTGGGTGGCTTGGGTCACCCCGTAGGCCGCGTGTCCCGGTACCCCGATGCAGGCCGTGCCAGCCTTGCATCACGCTGCCAGAGAAGGGAATGCTGCCTGGGTGCAGGACAGAGGCTTCTCCTCCTCCTCCAGCGCTTAGTGCGCGCCTGCCGAGGTCTTAATAACGCCGTGAATGCTCCCTGTGGACAGTGGCGTGAACCTGCTAACTGGCGCCAGCCTCTCTGGAAGGGAGTCGGGGGCAGCCCACCCCAGCCTGGAAAAGGAGACGTTGGTTGCTGGTGCGCAGGCGGCGGGAGTGCGCTAAGGCAGGGCCTTCCCTGGGGACGGGGGACGCCGCCGCTGGCGCTCCATCATCTCCACAATGCATTATATACAACAGTGCACAAAGGGGACCGAGGATCGAGGGCAGTGCTGGGGCCTTTCTGTTCATTATCATGGTGGGCTGCACTGTGTGGTTCTGGACGAGCCGCAGCTCTTACTAGGGAGGAAAGTTAAGATCCTTCCCCTTTATAAAATTAAAATATCAATAATAATCAAATAAGTATCATACCTTATGTAAGAATATCATAAGAGGCGAATGGTGCATCATTCCATTGGATAAATGAAACTGCCCCCCAGGGTAAAACGTTTTGGCCAAAAGATAGAAATACAGGCAGACTCCATCATCGGTGACCAAGGTTTGTAGGCTCACGCTGTTAGCATTTCTAAAGCTAGAAGAGTGAGGTCTTCTACACATGAGACACAAGCAAATGTGTGACAGCGCCCCGGAGGCCTGTGAACCAGATGTGCATTGGTCCTTCTGTGCAGGCAGGATCAAAGCGCCATCCGAAGGCCTCAGCCGTCCTTCCCCGAGCTCAGAGCCAGAGAGCGTACACTCATGTGATTCAGGTGGGCACATACGGGCTTTTCCCTGCTGCAGAAAACCACTGCCCCCTAGCCTCGTAGGTGGGCGCGCTCCCTGCTGGTGCCCCGTGTTCTCCGAGAACGCTTGGCAGTGGTCCTCGGGGAACCCAGCTGGCTGTCGCATGCCTGGCCACCTGGAGACATGCAGGATCACTTCCTCTGGCCAGTGCTGCTTCTCTTGTAGGTCAGCCCTCCACTGTAGATTATGTGGGGGGGACGCTGCACATGTGCACACCCTGAGAGGCCCCACGAAGGCTCTCCGCTGAACAGTGAAGTCATCGTGTTTAACAACGTCAGCCACCCAGAAGAGCTAGGATCACATGTTTTCTCTCCTGTGGAGTCAGGTGGAGGAAGATGCTATGCAGGTGGAAGGGATGTTGTCCCAGGGCAGAGGCCGGGGGACCTGGAGAGGGCAGCAGAGCAGGTGGGGCCCATCGAGGCCAGGGTGTGTACATAAGAGAAATCCAGTTCACTGTTCAGTGAACATAATAATTAGGATTTTTAAATTGTAAGAAAAAACCAAAGCCGACTCAACTGGGTGAACTGCTGTGCTCTAACCAGCCTGGACACTGCGGTCATCCAAGCTTTGTTGCCTGTTCTGGGGCAGCCCTGTTCTCCTCGGGATCTGGGGCAGCCCTGTTCTCCTCGGGATCTGGGGCAGCCCTGTCCTCCTCGGGATCTGGGGCAGCCCTGTCCTCCTTGGCCTCTAGCTTCTGTTCTGCAGGACAATGCTTCCGAAGTTCTTCTCTAGCCCCAGTGTGTTCCATGATTGTACTCAAAACAATCTACAAAGTATAATCACAGACAAATTAATCTGATTCCTTGGGTACTATGGAGTAAATGTATTCTCTAGTATCGGTTTTCTCTCTTTTTTTTTTAAGGCATGGTCCAGTGTAGAGTTATCCTGACACTGGACCATGCCTTAGAGCTCCCCTCTGTCACCCCAGCTTCACCATGACTTAGAGGACAAAGCCAGGTCTTAATAGTCAGTAACATTATACAAACATGTCCGGATGACAGTGGGGATTTGTTTAATTTTTTAAATCATATTTTTTGCTATTGTTGGTCTTGTTTTGTGAAGGCTACTGCATAATCATTTGGTCATCATTCAAGGATAAAATAATGCTATGGTGTAAAGTTCAAAGTACTCCCTTATAGTCTAGCTTCTAAATTCAGGATTAAAGAACTAGATTAGGTGCAGATCCCTCTGGCTGCTTCTGCAAGCGATCAGCTCAGCAGGGGTGAGTTCGTAATTTGAAGTATGCAGCCCACCGCAGGCTGTATTCTTGTCATTCTGTGGGCTTTTCAAAACTTGCAGGCCCGCGTGCACGCGTGTGTGTGCGCGCGCCCATGTGCTCAGGGCAGATCCAGGCCCCAGCTCAAGGGACGCGCAGCTCCACCCCTCCGGGACCCAGTCCCGCCAAGCCTGTGGTGTGCCGCAGGACTGAGTCCACCCCTCTGGCGTGTCTTCCGCAGGCAACAACTCTGGCGTGCTCGCCCTCCTCGCTGTCTGCTGCTGTGGGGACCATGGATGGCTATGTGTACTTCCTGGACGTCCGCAGTGTGGAGTCCCCCAGGGTGGTCCACAAGGCCTTCCTCTCCCAGGCGCCGGTGCAGCACCTCACGTAAGCACTCGAGGCCAGCGGTGCTTGGCCAGGCCTGTCCCCGGAGGCGCCACTGCCGCTGCCACTTTTAAGCGCTACGTTTGGTTCTAACAGTAAAATGCTCACCCAGTGTAATATTCAGAGAGTACAGAGGGGTGCAGGGAGACGTCCCTGCCGCCGGCTCTTTCCCTGGAGGCGCCGGTCCGGGTCTCCTGGGCGCCCCCCCCCCCTGGCAGGGTGCCAGGCACCCCTGCTTGGGTCTGCGGAGCTGCGGGCGCTGCTCCCCAATGTTCAGGTGGGGAGTTTCACTCAGTTGCTCTGTGTGGCCCAGAAGGATGTGCGCCGGGCCCAGGGTCTCCCCGCTGCTTGCACACCAAGCTCTGGAGTTCCTCCCCCACTTAGGGGTACATACTGAAAAACACTGCACACCCACTTCTCTCATTTTTCTTTATAGTGATAAGGGATTCCAGAATATACTTCTTTTCTTTTTATCTTACACAAACTGCATGTTGATGGACATTTAGATTGTTTCAAATCATTTGAAGCAGTGTTTTAAGGCACGGTGGTAGACAGACTGAATTTGGACTGCGTGCTGCGGCTATTATTCCCTATTGCAGCTCCTTGAACGGGATTCTGAAACGCTGGGCAGAAAGGAAGTAGGGCGACCCCTGCTGGGTTAGGGAATTCAGCTGCAGAGAAGGGACAAGAGGCACTTGCCCTCCTGTCACAGGGGGGCTCCTGCCAGAAGCCCCCACCTCTAGCTCCGGCTGGGGGGTGGCTTTTACCCGACCCTGGCCACCCCAAGCCTATTTTCTCTTCTTTCTCAGCTCCCTGTATCTTATTCTGATTTGTATATTTCCACTCCTTCTAACTTGAGGAAACTGCAGAGATGTTTCTTGCGTTTGCCCTCTTCATGTCGGGTACAGGTCATAGGGTACTGCAACGTCACGTCCATCACTAATTAGGGAAGTATTTGCTTCCACTTGAACTTTTAAGAGAGCTCTACTGACGTTGTTCATTCAT
Organism: Tympanoctomys barrerae; assembly: GCA_002564285.1. Lineage (NCBI taxonomy): Eukaryota > Metazoa > Chordata > Mammalia > Rodentia > Octodontidae > Tympanoctomys > Tympanoctomys barrerae. Next base: position 13,671 of record NDGN011324356.1, read on the forward strand.
GGTGAAGTAGTTGCCCACCTTCCTTGAGCCTGCTCGACTATGTTTTTTAAGTTGTAATTTGGAATAGAGTAGAATGATTTATCCCTCAGCCTTCATGAAGTCAGAGATTATGAAAAATGACAGACCATAAGAATGACTGGCTTTGAGCCTTTTTAACCAAGATGGTGCCGAAAGCAAAGAAGGAAGCCCCTGCCCCTCCCAAAGCTAAAGCCAAAAAAA
>NDGN011324359.1:0-12708 GCA_002564285.1 Tympanoctomys barrerae
CCAGCTGAGTATGGACTGAAACCTCCAGTAACTGTGAGCTAAATAAACCTTTCCTTTCTTCAAAAATTAAAAAAAAAGACGAATGATATCTTGTCAGTATGTGAAGAAGTCTTCAGTCTCAGCAGGGATGAGAAAACTATTGCCAAAGAGTCAATTTTGGCTCAGAGCCAGTTTTATCAATAAAGTTTTATTAAAACAGAGCCACACCCACACTTACATATAATCATGGCTTCTTTCTGGCCACAACTATGTAGCTCATTTATTACAACAAAAGGCATATGACCCATAAGCCCAAAATATTATTTGGACATTTATAGAGAGTTGGCTGAACTCTGGTTCTGAGGGAAAGATAGGTACACAGTTGGGCTGAAGTCAGTTGTGGGACAAATTCAGATCACACCTAGCCCTGTCTTTCCCTTTTGAATAGTCCCTTTTCCCCCGTCTCCTTCTTATCTACCTGTCTTTACCATGTGCTTCTGGGCTACCTCTTCCTTCCCAGAAGTCCTGCAGCACTTGGTCTGGACCTCTCCCTTTGTGTCCTGCTGCTGTTTTCTTCATAACCAACCCTTCCAAGGGGCAGGAGTGCCTAGAACTTAACAATGGGTTCTGTACGTAGCAGGCAGGAACTCATCCAGTGTAACATCACTCCCTGGGTGGCTACTGGATGTAAGAGAACTTTGCCAGGCCTTGGGCATGGAATGGAAGAGCCCATCTCCATCTGCACAGTGAAGGGGGACATGTGAGCTCATAAGCGAAGTGCCGGGGGCTGGAATAGAGCAGGACCTTACCTGAGGGTGCCTTGCAGGGTGTGAGTAATGGGTAGGCAAGGAATGCTTGAGGATGATAACAGAAGAGGAGGAGGAGAAGGAGGAGGAGGGAACCTAAGAGGGAGATTCTAGAGTTGCCATACCTGAATGGGTCTGGTCCTGAAGAAGAGGGAGGTCTTGAAGCTGAGCTTGGGCTTCTCAGCTCAAAAATGGCGACAGTTCTTTAGAAGTGCAGGACTGCCATGATCCAGGGACCTTGTGGGGACAAGCACTGTGCCCAAAGGCACTCTATTACTCTACTTTCACCACAGCCATGCCTAGGGATAGAGGGGGCCCCCTCCTGAGGCTGGTGAATAGCAACCAGGGAAGAGGATTCTTCTACATCTGGCCCTAAAGGAGATGGCCTGAAAAAGATGGGTGGGTGGATAGGTGCCAGGGCAAGACTGAAGGGGAGACAGACTTGGGCAAGGTAAAAAGACACTGAAGGGTTCTAAGAGCACCCATTTCACAAATGAGCTCAAGCATTTGGGAGCCTGGTTTTTGATGGCCCCATAGATTTTGGGTAGCACTAGGGAAAACTAGGAGGAGAAAAGAACTTTTGCTTTGAATTTGTGTATGCAAAAAGAATTCAGGCATTTTGGGGGCTATACTGTACTGACTTGGAAATGCTAACTACAGGTAGAAACTCCAAGGCTCAGAGGCTGTTGGATGGTAGGATCTTGAGCTTGCAGTTTAGGCCCCATGATTTGAAGTGGTAGCAGCTGTAGTAATAAGTCCATGTGCTGAGAGAGACAGACAGACAGAGACAGAGAGAGACAGACACAGAGACACAGAAACAGAGAGACAGAGCAGAGACAGAGTCAGAGACAAAGGACTTTAACCTCAGAAAGCAGCCAAGTTAACAGGATAAGAGGCTCAGCCTAGGTGGAGTGTGACAAATGACAACACGCAAGTATAAAATGCAGGGAAGTCAGAGGAGGCAGAGGTTATTCCAGGAGGTAGGTGGGGTTGGCAGGGAGAGGGAGGTTGTGGGTGGATCAGGGAAGTCTCTAGAGGAAAGGGCATTTGAAGCTGACCTGAAAGTGGGCAGGATTTCAACGAGAGACAAGGCAAGGTGTTGTAGGGGAAGGGATCAGCATGAGTCCTGGAGATGGGTCTGGAGGGGTAAATTGAGTTGAATGGTAAAGGGCACCGGGTGCTAGGTTGAGAATTTTAAACAGGAGTCTCGTGGTGGGATTATTGGGGACCAGACGGACTGATACTGACATGATTCACACTGGCTTTCCAAATTCAGCATGACTAGAAGTAGGCCAACCTAGGGAGACCTCAGTCAAGTGGGGAGGCTGAGACAGGAGGATTGTTGCAAGTTGAAGACCAGCCTGGGCTACAAAGTGAGCTCAAAGCCAGCCTGAGCTGCATAGTGAAACCCTGTCTCAAAAAGACACACAAACAAAAAACGTCTTGGGTAGGAAGAGCCTACATCCTAGCCTTTCTGCTGGCCTGACCCTCCTTTCTGGCCAAGCAAGACTGATAATCCAGCAGGGTAAACTAGGCCAGTTGGGTAGCCAGGCTGCTGGCCACGGCTCAGTACATGTGTCACAGATAAGCAGAGATCCTCTCTCACATTTGACCTTTGCTGAGGCCAGGCTCTTTGTGGGAGGGGAGAGAGGATCACATAGCTGTACCTGGTTCTTCTCTTTCCATTTGGACCTCTGCTCAGAAACAAGGCTTTTTGTGAGTGCTTCCCAGTCAGGGGTTCCCTCCTTTCAAATGACTCACTCCCTTGAGTTCATCGCTGTTCATTCTCTCACCGTAGACACTTCCTTGAATCCAGAATGGCAACTCCCCCAAGGCTGACAGGCCCACACACAGCTCTTTTTTTTTTTCCACACACAACTCTTGCACATAGTAGGTATGCAATATTTTTGCCAGAATTCAAACTCAAAGCAGATGCTTTCTTTCTGCCCAGAATTCTTAAGTCCTGTCCCCAGGTGCTCAGACAGATCCTCTTGTTGGGTAACTGGCGCTGCAGGGCATCATTTGGCAGAGATGGGATTACACCGAATGAAAACATTTCCTTGGCATTTAGCACTTTCCCAGGCTAGGGGAGGACTTGTTCTTCCCTGTGGTGTTTCCTTGAGGCTTGTAAGGAGTTAATTAAGTCCCAGCCCCTAGGACATTGCCATAAAAAGACACTCCACCCAGAAAGAATGCCAGAGTCAGGGGGGCAGGAGTCTTGCTGGGAGGCAGGCTTCCTTCCTTGCTCAGGGCCAAAGCTATGGGGCTCTGCAGGCTCAGGGAAACTGTGATGCCCAGTGTCTAGCCTCCTTCTCTTTTCTGGCCTGTGTCTATAGTGCAGGGCTGTCCCTGAGTGTAAACAGCAACTTGGCTCCTGAGTGGGGGAAACTTAAAATAGGACGAATCCTTCTGATAGCTTCTGTGTACTGAGCCCTCCCTGTGAACAGGCCCTGGGCCAGGAACACATCTCTGCATGTAAACTCATCTCTGCCCTTCCCCCTCAGAGCCAGTGCCTCTTGAGGACCCTTGTGCCTGGCATCTGTCTGGACAGCTGGGTCTCCAGCACATACCCAGGAACAACAGATGATTGTGGAGGGCCGCCCACATGGCAGGCCCCTCCAAATGTTTTTGAGTCCTTGTAGCTACCTTCTAGGGTAGATGTACTTGGATCTGGTTTTTAGTTTAGGAAACAGTTAAAGTAACTTGTTATGTCTACATAAATTAGATGCAGAGCCAGGACTGAAGCCCAGGCCATGGATGCCAAAGCTCTGAGCTGTTTTACTTTGTGACATTCTTTGGGGACCAAGGCCATCTTGACTCCCTGGACCCTATTTGCCTTCCTTTGAGGTTTCCTAACATAGGAATGCTGTCTTTCAAGAGCCCAGGGTGTAGTCATCTCCTACCATTTCACTTCTCAGTCTCATCAAGTGCTTAGGAAGGTTTGGCACAGTTGACCTCTCCCTCTTTAAAATTTGTCTCTGCTCTGCCTTCAGTGGGATCTGTTTCATCTGTTGCTTGGCTTCTCATAGAGGAAAAATGGCCTCAGCTGTTTTGGGCTTTACCTGCACAACTGGCCTTATTTAGAACAGAGAGATCAGACTTGGGCAGTGCTTCCAGAAGAGTGAGGGACGCTACCCTGAGGCACCTGGCAAACTCACTGGTTGTTCCATGGTCCCGAACTAGGCAAGGTAGACTGAAGAACTTGACATGAGGGGTCTGTGCCTGAGGCCTCTTCCTGGGGTCAGGCCCACTTAGCTGCATCTCTTTCCATGAAGGTGAGTCACAGACTCATGTCTCTCAACTCTTAGAGCCAAACCTGCAGAGCTGGTCAGACAGCTGAGAGTCTTATAAAGCCCCAGCTTTAAGCTGAGGGAGGGGCTGGCTTTTCCCCAAAACTGAGCTACACAGGGGTGATCACTGAGAAGGCCACTACATGTCTACATCTTATGCCTTCTGGCCTCTTGAGGTCTTGAAGGACTAGACCTTCACTGTATCTCCAGTGATTGTCTTGATCTTAACTGAGTACCCAATACCAGACACATAGGTGCTCAAGAATGAATGACTTTAGTTGTCTCACCTTTACTCTGAGCATGAAAGAAATAATTCACTACCTTTTCTCAATTTCTCTAGGCAGGGGTAATGTTATCCATTGGCCTCCTTGGTAGAAATGCTTATCTTTTCTCTCCTTTTTGCTGGTCAAGGTTCACTTGCTCTAAAACCTCCCTCAACTACTAAATTCACTCTTAGCTCTTCCTCCATATGTGTAGACAATTGTCTGGTGCGTATGCAGCTAGAAGACAGTTTTTGTGTGAGTCAAAAAAAATTTCCCCCTCCAAGTGAGTATTTCATTCCCTTTTTTGCCTTCCTGTTGCCAAACAGCTAAGCCTTTCTGAATCTGTTATCTCAGTGGATGGATGTGACAGGGTAAAGGAAAAAATAAAGGCCACTAGCAAAGGGCAGAAGGAAAAGATATGGTCAGTGATTGCTTGGCAGGAGCTGAGAAGACTCCCAGTTTAGAGTTGGCCAGACTCTGGGAAGCCATCAGGACTTTTTCCTTAATGTCCCAGATGAAGTGTTTGAGGAAAATGGTGTCATGTGGCATTGGCACAGACCCTGTGGGTATAGACCTTCTGGGTTATGGGGCCTTTCTTTGTCCTTTATTTCCTGAGGGGCACCAGAAGAGGTACACAGGCTTACCTGAAGAAACTAAAGTTCATCATCACTCACTTGAGGTGCCTCGAGAACCCAACCCATCTCAGTCCCTTAATCCTCCAGGGTTCCTGTGGGGATTCTGTTAAATTGGAAGTCATGGCCCTATGCCTACCTCTGGCACAGAGCAGATGCTTCTGACTTTCCTTTTCACCTCCTTTCTTCCCTGCTTGGAGGAGCTAGGAGAGGAGAGATAGAAAGGCTCCAAAAACAGGCAGCTAGATCTTTTGTCCTGTTTTGAAAAGGATGGTATATGTGAATTTGTCCCCATCTAAGAGCAAAATTTACCAGTTGTGCAGCTGCTTAAGGGACATGAAAAGCCCACACCCTCCTCTGGGTCATGGGAGGGCAGGATCTTGTGTGAGAAGTGGCATATCGTGTTCCAAAGACATTATACACAACATCAATATTTGATGGGGCCTTGGAAATGTGGTCTGGTTGTCTGGCCAACTGTATTGGAGCTACATGTTGTTGCTACCCTGTGTGCCATGCCAGTGTCCCATGTCCTCAGAGAATAGTAACATGTTATTCTGCAAGGAAGGTGATGACATGGCTCTGGTTCTAAATAGGCCATTGTTTTTCCCACTCTCCCATTTGAAGGAAAAGAATACTGATCCTCTCGAATTACTGATGCCATTCTGTGCCACCCCTCTTCTTTGGGCCTCAGAAGGCTCACTTGGAGAACTGTTGCACCAACTGAGGCCTGAGACTTTCAGAAACTTGCCCAAGGTCAAAAAGTAAACTAAGAGCCTAGGAGGGCCAGCTAGTTAAGGAGAAGCAGTCCCTGTGTCAAATGGCCTTAAGGAATGAGGTCTTCTGGGGCTAGGGAGATAGCTCAGATATGCCAGATAAATAAAAAAAAAAAAAAAAAAAAAAAAAAAGAGGTCTTCTGAAGCAATGTTTGTACAAACTGGGGACTGTGAAACTCCGACAGTCATGGGGGAAAGGGGTTGCAAAAACTTGCCCTCCTGGTGCCTGCCAGCCTGCCTTAGTAGTAACAAGGAAGACCCATTCCATTTTCATTCTTCTATCAGTTTTAATTTGGGGGCTGAGAATATAGTTCAGTGGCAAAGTGCCTACCTGACAGGTGCAAGGTCCTGAGTTTGATTCCTGGTACCAAAAACAAGAACAAATAAACAAACAAAAACACCAAAAAATAAAAAAACCACCACCAACAAACAAACAAACAGCCTATGAATTTTAACTTGGATGAGAAGAGAAAGCTTTGAATCCAGCACTACATATTGGGGGCTGCTGCCATGTATGTAGCAGAATTCAGAGAAGGGTGAGAATTTTAAGTTACAACTCGGCTTTCTGGGTCATAGTGAGTACGTATTTGTTAAGACAGAAGGGTAGAACATTTTTAAAAAGTTTGTTAGATTGATCTGTAATTTTAAAATATGAGACCTTGTATGTGGGCCTCCTTTGGGCTCCTTCACTGGCTCCCACAAATGTTCTGGGAACATATGCCATGGTGGTCTGAGAATCCCAAGAAGAACCCCAGTTGACAAGAGAGAGAATCACCCACTGTGATGACTTCAAAAGCATGGCTGAGTGTTTCTTTTCATTTTTCTTTCCCCCATGTCCAGTGAATGTACAAGAACATAAAAAAAATAGATGAAAGTATGAGAAATAGGAATGGTTTGTAACAAGGGGCTAGAGGAATCAAGTGCACTATTGTGATGACATTATATCTCTTCTTCGAAAGAGGTGATACTTTGCCCTTCAGATCAATTTTACATCCAAATTGAAGGAACCATTTGAAAATGCTTGAAGGATTCACTTCTGGGCTTTTCTCCAGCCCAGCAAGGACTACAGCCAGGAGCATTTCATTCCAGGTAGGGTGTGCCCTTCTCCTGTACATGTCTTCTCCCTTTTTTTGCTCCCAGGGGTAGGTTTCTTAGTTTCTAAGGTAAAGGGATGGAGGCCATAAGGAAGGGTCTGACTAGAGCCTTTATGCCTCTAGGAAGAGAGTCTACTTCTATGCCCTGCAGCTTGCCTAGAAGCTGGGCTTCCTGCTTGGCCACCTTCTTGCCTCTTGCTGTAAGGTGACTGTGCCCTTCATGCGGGAGCTGGCATTGCCAAAGCTTATAGGAAGTTGTGCCCATGGGCCATTGTGCTGTTCTCCCTAAAGGCAAACCTTCCCCTCTGAGAAGGCATGTCCTGCCACCTCTATTTATTGTCTTGCCCAGCAGCCAGTTCCCAGAACTCCCTTGAGAATTCTTAAGCCAAAAACAATGGAGATCTCATTGGGAGGAGCCCAGGAGTCACTCAAGTCCATGTGTACTCAGTTTCACTAGTGACCTTGAAAGGATCATGACTGCTTATTTATGTTTGACAAAAGCCACCAGCAGCACTTAGGGTTCTGATCACATTGCCGAAGAGGAGGGGTGAAAGTGCTCTGGCAAGCATTTTGGGCTGTGGCCAGAGGTCATTTTAGAGGTCAGGGAGTGGCATCTTGTGCTTCTTTACATAGTATCATGCAGGTACTGTGGTTGTTCCTCTCCAGCCTGGGCTGCAAGGCTGCCCTTCTACAAAATTATAAGGTCAGGCAAATTTGTGTTGGCCAAACTATTGTATATTCCTCTTTTCCCAAATCTCAGAGGATTGCCTGGCCCCTTCTCTAGCACTTCCTATGTCTCAGCTCCCAAGCCTGACATTGGACTTCTTGGCTGAGTCTGAGACTTAACACACCACCTTCCTTTCTTGTGCTGTCAAGGACACTCACACACACACACACACACACACACACACACACACACACACTTCACTGGGTGGATTTCATTTCCCAAAGTAGATTCTACTTACTAATGGGAGGCTGGGAAGAGTGACCCTTCCATCCCAGGAAGCACTTGTTCACATCCTGATGACTTGTTTTCTGACCTCCAGGTGAGGTCTGGCAGGACATCTATCAGAAGGGGAGGAACGCACTTGCTCTCTGGGAAGGTTCAGGCCTCGGTGAAGGAGTTTGGGTTGGGTTCTGGGTCCTTCTTCCCCTTTGGCTGGACCTTGTGCTCTGAGCTACCTCATCAGTGTGTGTACTTCAGAGAAGGGATTCTAACGTGAGAGTCTCTGAAGCAGTGAGAAGGGGCAAGTTTTGAACACTTGAAGGGGTGAAGCCTTGAAGTTACCCTTAAGTTAGTCACGTATGCATCTGTCTAGGCCTTGTACTCTGAGGTCTGTTGCAGACTGGATTGTGCCTTACCGATGCAGCAGAATTCCCTGCTAGCAGTCCCTACACTGGAAACAGCAAAGCGTAATATAACAACTATGTTTGAAATACCTGTTATTTTGGTCTTCTAAATGTGTAGCATTTCATATTAATTATTACTACACTCTCTTTAAAGTCAATTTTTTTAGAAAAAAGAGACAAGATCAAAACTTTAAGATTTCTTGAAAGCATGTGGTCATATTCAATCATATGTCCCATCTTGCATAAGTGTGTCTGTTAATCTGAGCAACAGATTTGATGATAAAAATAGATAATATATCATTCATTGTTAATCAACTATTCTTGTTTCCAAAATCTGTAATATATGTATTGTATGTTACCCTATTTCTGTATTTGCTTTTGTTTCTCTTGCTTTTGTTTTTACTCTTCAAAATCAAAGAAAATTATAATTTAAAAAAATTCTAGCAGCCTCTATAATGAATCTAACCCTCCAAGGAGTGCTGGTCCCATGCTGTCATTTGAATATAGTTGAATATGACTTGTTCTCTCTGAAACTCTTGTTGAAATTTGGTTGCTATCATGGCAATGTTGGGAAGAGATTAGGTCATTAAGAGGGATTATTGCCTTTATCACTGTCCTGGATTAGTTACCTCAAGGGCAGATTGTTGCCCCTCCTGCTCTGTCTCTTCTGCACAGCTGTTTCTCTTCCAACTTTTGCTTGAGAGCATCACCAAAAGTTGAGTGGATGCTAGGGCCATGGTCTTGGACTTTTCAGCCTCCAGAACCAAGAACAAAGATAAATTTATTTCCTTTTTAAATTACTTGGTTTAGGTATTCTGTTACAACAATAAAAACCAGACTAAGGCACCTAGTTTGTGTGGGCCACTACAGTGGCTCATCGGTTCAGAAACAGGGCTTGTTCTGATAATTTGATTAAAGTTGACCTGTGACAATTTTGGAAAATAAGGAGGCAAGACATGACACCCATTTTATAAAGAAAAAAACTTGAGACACAGACAGGTGAAATGGGATCTTTGCAGTCAGAGTAGGAGATGTGACCCCAATTTTAGTAGCTTGATAGCCATGCTGCATTACCTTTTCCCAGACTGACATAAAATCCAGCTTCAATTTTTTGCCAGGTAGTGGCACTTGCCTGTAATCCCAGAACTTGGGAGGCTGAGGATCGTTGCAAGTTTGAGACCAGCGTAGGCTACAAAGTGAGCTCAAGGCCAGCCTGAGTTACATATTGAGATTCTGTCTCAAGAAGACAAACAGCAAGCAAGCAAACAAACAAAATACTTAATTTTTTAAAATGCACAATGTTCTTTAAGCATGGACCATTTGCCACACATTTCTTGTGTCCCTGTCTGTTCCATGTCCACAGATAGCTGGTAGTATTTTACATCTGTTTAACTCTTAATATTTTAGTGTCATTTTTCTTCACAACAGCCTTAGCGTAGGCAAGGCAGTGTATTCTCCCTTGTAGGTAAACAGTGAGGACTGGCCAGGCTCTCACACACCTAGATTGGGAGCAGCAGCCGAGTTCTCTCATTTTTAAGTCAAACCAGCCTCCAGATTTGTCATGCTGCCTCTTCCCCAGAGGGCTGGGGAAACAGAAGCGACTGCCTACAGCAAATATGCTGTGGCTTCCTCCACAGACATGGAGTTCCAGGAGCACATGGCTCCATGGAAACTGAAAGGAGAGTGTGTACATAACGTTTCCTCTAGGTCCACTCCAGTTCTCATGAGCAGCTGAGGCGCCACTGCCTATTTTATGCTGGGTCAATCTTAATCCATATTTTCTATAAAACAGACCAGAATAATTAAATTAAAAAAAAAAAAGAAAAGGTACTCTTTCTTGTCAAATGCCCTCAGTTTATAGATGAGGAAAGAGTTTGAGGCTATAATAGAGACAAGCCAAATAACATGGCTTAAGGCCACTGACCTAGCCACGGGCAGGGGGAGTTTTCTCCAGTGACATGTTGAAGTTAGCTTGGTTTCTGTCCGTGATCTGGAAACCAGGTCCTCAGCCAGGTGAAAGGCTACTGTCATTTCAGTCCTCTGCACAGAAGAAGATACAGGAAGTGATTTGGAATACAAGGCCAGGATTGTATCGCTTGCTCTGAGCTCAAAATGTAGGCTCAACTGGCTCAAATGGCTCTCTTGATTCCCCTTATATGAAAAGAAGAAAAACCTCTATGTTTGTATTGACCTTGACTCAAACCTGTCTATGCTTCATCCTCTGCAGATTCCTGCTTTTCTCTGGGAGCAGCTGCTCCTGTGATGCACATATACCGAGCACCTCTTTCTTTCTTTCTTTCTTTTTTTTGGCGGAACCGGGGATTGAACTCAGGTCCTTGCGCTTGCCAGGGAAGCGCTTATTCCATGGAGCCATCTCCCCAGCCCCTGAGCACCTCTTTCTTACTAGGCCCTGGGCCACAATTTACCCAATAATCAAGACAGACATCATTCCAGTCCTCAGCAGGAGCCCAAAGGTTGCCTAAAACAATGAATCCTGGAGCTAACTAGTTCTATGGTCAATTCTAAGAATGCCCTAGGACCTGTTTGTTTACTTTATTTGAGACAGGGCTGTGTAGCCCAGTATTATGTAGCCCAGGCTGGGTTTAAAGTCTCAATCCCCTTGCCTCAGCCTCCCAAGTGCTGGGATTACAGGTGTGTGCCAACATGCCTGGCTTTAGTGTCAGCATTTGTCATTTAGGCTAAGTGTCCCTCACCTTTTCCAGATCCTGAACAAGCTTTCCCACCTTGGTGTCTGAAAACCATTCCCTGGTTGCTTCACAGTGTCCACTTTGGATTCCAAATCTCGATTTATGGGTGTGCCTATGGATGACCACACTCCTGTGTTTTTCTGCCTGGCCTGAGCACCTACCTCGATTAGCTGCTGGGCCAGACCTGAGCTTAGGGTGCTGAACAGCCCAATGCTACCTCTGCTTTCAGGGATGCACACTGGCTCCTGGCCTCTGTCCTTGACTAGGCCTGAGCACTCCTTTCCCTGCTCACTTGGAACTGCTGAGCATTACCCAGGGCTCTGCTATTCAAATTGTACATCTTCTTGGATTTTATGTCTATCTCTACCTTTGGCTCCGACTTTGGTGTTTCTGGTACCTGCTCTTTCCTTCCTGCATAAACTTGTCCCCAGCTGCAGCCTCAGATATGTTAACTTCCTGCTGACAGTGCCCGCCTGCTTGACCGAGCACCTCCTTTTGTCTTTTTTTTTTGACACACTTCATTTGAGGCAACCTATGGCCCAGAGCTGCCCCATCATCCTCACAGGCCTTTGATAAATATTTATATAGTTGAATCAACTTAGGAGCAGCTCAGAAATTCCAGGAGCTTCTAACAGAGTCCAGAGGAGTTGTTGTAGCCTGATCGTATTTTCCACATTTAAAAAATCACTCATCTATCCCTGTGCTTCTCTGTACTCCAGAAATTCAGGAGAGAGTTTATAGTAGGTCAGTGAAGATGGGTGTGGGGACAACCTGCCACACAGGACTTACATGTCTAGGAACACTTAGCAGGCTCAAGGCTGGCCCTTTGTCCAGTGCCTGCACAGCTCAGGGATGTGGTAGAGCTAGAAACAAGTTTTACATGTTCCTAGCTGACCTGGGAGTGTTCTTACCTTGCTACCTCTGCAAAACAGCCTCTGCCTAGACAGAGAGCAGAAGCAGAGCTTGATGGTAAGGCCCTTTGTTTGCCTTGAATCCCTCTTTGGATTTTTGCACAGGCTGTTCATTTTACTTTGGAAACTTTTTGTTGGCATTTTTGAACTTTCTTCATACACGTGTAAGTCAGAGGCATTAAAAGCTACAAGGTCAAAGCTAAAGCCCATGACGCAGCTGACCACACCCCTGCTGAGGGCAGCTAGTGCCATAGTTGCTGTGATCTGCTCAACTGTCTGCTACCATGTCACAAACCGAAGCACACTTGGGTTCCTCTTGAATTTGAACTAACATTTCCTGAGTGCTCTTTTGTATCTTGATGATTTCACCTTTAGGGTAAGAGAAATATTTTGCTTCTAAAAGAGTGGCTGAGACTTCACAACCTGATAGGCAGCCTCTAAGACGACCCTCATGTCCCAGAATTCACATTCCTGTATAATTTCCTCTCTGGAGTCATTCAACCTATCCTAAAAAAAGAATGGAGCAAAAGGAATGAGATGTTGCTACAGAGATTGGGCTATACGAATACTGTTGTTTTGCAAACTTGACGCTCTCCTTTGATTCTCACCTTTATGTGACATTATGAATGGCTCCCTGATCCTGGAACTGGTTATGTAAAACCGTAGGAAATAAGATGGAGGTAGAATAAAGATTGAGCAACCCCAAAGGCTGGCACAGCTAAGCTGGCTCTATTTCTTTTCTTTTTCATTTTTCTTTTTTTAGCTTGTGTATCCAATTTATTTCACTTGATGTTATGATTCCAACGTGTGTCCATTTTCATACCAATGACTCAAGTTCACCCTTCCTTATGGCAGACTAGTACTACATTGCATATAAATACCACATTAAAAAAAAAAATCCT
>NDGN011324405.1:0-16094 GCA_002564285.1 Tympanoctomys barrerae
ATATGTCCTGAGTCTTAATTGACCTTGGAAGGCTAGGGCCAAAATGTTGGCTTTCCTTGCTGCAAGGGGGCCTGCCAGTTAGCTCAGTTGTTTAAACACTTGCTTATGGAAATGCAATCAGGTGCAGGATACCTCAGTTGCTCCCCAGCTCCACATTCCTTACCAGACCTTCCCTTAAGGCAGCCTGAGCCAGCAAAAAACAAAAACAAACAAACAAACAAACAAAAACCCTTATTTTAAGCCACTCTAGTGGGTTTGTACTGGTGGAAATATGTTTTAAATTTTTATTTTTTGCATAGCTTGTGTACTTGTGCGTTGTTTGACATATTTAGTGGATCTTGGATTTTTTGTGAATGCCTATTACAGTCTTTTGACATCATAATAAGTTTCTATCATCTTGTTATTAAGGTGCATATTATTATATCCTAGATAAAAGTCATTTATTATGTATCTGATATTCTGTATTTTTTAATTGTTAAATTGACCTAATTTATTAATTTTTTTTGCTAAGTTTTCACCTTTTAAGAGTTTTCATTACAATCTTAATTTCTACATTGAAGTTTATTATCTAGTTTACATTAATTTTGTGTATATTCTGTGGGAAAGTCAAAGCTCATTTACTCTTGTGTACATCTAACTGCTGTGTAGTTGGATGAAACTGTGTAGTTGGATGTAGTTTTTCTTTTCTCTTCCTTTATTTTGCCATTCTTCCATCACAGTTCTTTCCTTTGAGCAGTTTTGTTCCCTTTCACAATATCTATTGTACATTTTTAACCATTTTTAAGTTCAAAATTCACTATTGTTAATTATACTCTGATATCATGGAACTGCCACTACTATTTACCAAAATTTCCATTACTATAATGGAAACTTTGTACCTATTAATCAATCACTGCTCATTCTCCCTCAACCCTAGTAATATCTGTTACTTTTTCTCTATGAGTTTGAATATTCCAGATGTTTTATATAATTAGAATCATATTTTCCTTTTGTGTGTAATTTATTTCACTTATCATAAAGGTCTCAAGATTCACCAGTGTTGTAACATTACATTAGAACTTCATTACTTTTCATGGCAAGTAAAGTCTATTAAATATACATCTCACAAGTGTTTTATGCATTCATCTGATCACAGACACTTGGATGTTTCTAACTTTGGCTATTGTGAATAGTGATGTAATGATATAAGTGTTTGTTGGAATTCTGTTTTTTAGTCATGTTGGAATGGGTTTATCTACAATATTGAGTCTCTGATTCTATGAACATGATCTCTTAGTCCAGGCAGTTTGCCATGACAAAATGCCAGTGCCATAGGCTGAATGTTAAGGAACAGACATTTATTCTTTTATGCTTTGTTTCTGGAAGCTAAAGTGTCCGATATCAAGGGTGAGGTAGGGTCAACTTCATTCTGAAATCTCTTTTCTTGACTTTTAGTGATCATAATCCCCCCTGCTTACTGTGTATACTCCAAGAAAGAAGGAGAGAGACAGGGAAGGGAGGTAGGGAAGGAGAGAGTGAAGGAAGGATGGAAGGATAGAAGAAGGAAGAGGAGAAGGAAGAAGAAGAGGTGGAAGGGGAGAAAAAGAGGGAGTGAAATATCCTACAGACTCTTTGGTATTTTCCTATAAGAATACTAATCCTGTCACTAGGCTTTCATCCTCTTGGCTTCATCTGAAACAATTTAACTTCCAAAGTTCCAATCTTCAACACCATCACATGGTGTTGGAGCTTCAACACATAAATTTAGATGGACACAAATCAGTCTAGAACAGTGTTTTTATCTTTGTTTAATTTTTCACAGTCATCTTTTGCAGTTTTCAGGGTGCTGTCTGAACAAACATTTTATTCAATTTATTTTAGTATTTCATTTTTTTTGTTGTTGTTGTTGTTGTTGGTACCAGGGTTTGAACTGATGACCTTGTGATTTCCAGGCAGGCACTTAAACCACTGAGCTATCTCCCCGGCTATGTTTTTGGATGCTACCATGAGTGTGTTTTGTTTCATTTCTAGTTGCCAGTTAATTATAGAAATATAAATAATGACTTTATGAATCTCACATCCTCAGCTTTTTAAAAATGAATTTATTAATTCTAGAGGAGTTTTGAGGAATATTCTTAAGATTTTCCATATGTCCAGTCATATAATCAGCTAGTGATTTTGTTCCCTTTCATATCTGCCTGTCTACCATGTCTCTCCTTCGCTTTATTGCCCAAGGATGTCCAGTACAATGTTGGGTGATGTGATGGGCCCCATTATTGCCTGACCCCAGTCTTATGAGGAGATGACAAGGGCACAAGAGCTTTAGGGCATAGTGTTTGCATGGGCATATTTGTAACTAAAATGGTGTGGTCAATTTATTGGTCACATTGCTCTGGTCTTTACTCTGATTTTTTAGTCAGCCATTATGGTAGCTTCAGGCCCTATCACTATTTTGATTAGAGGAATTATTATTTATCTATTGTGCATTTTGAGCTACTGCATACAAAATTTTCCAGGCCTAATGGCTAAAATCAATTTAAAAATTACTGACTTAATGTGATGCTACTGACTTTTATTAAAGTTCAGAGCAACCACTCAACCTCATTGACAAAAACACTATACTATGAAGCTTAATTTTCCTTGAAGAAAACTGTTGAGATAGAATTCACTTGAATTTAATGCTAAGACCATACAGTATTCATATAGAAAAGCATCATAGGAATTTCCTCTAAAGTAATGAGAATTGCTTAATGTTTCCATTTTTGCCTTAGTCTGTTGGAAGCTCAGAATTTTTTTTGCATAATCATGACCATGGTAATTTTTATATTTGTCTCTTCTTCCTCAGTGCTTTGGTATGTTTTAATTTGTTTTAGCAATCTTAACCTATTTATATCTTTGTTGTCATTCAACTCAAATCCTTTAAAAAAGGATTTAGAAGTGTAAATTATAATCTCTTTATGAATTAATACAAACCATTTCATAAAAGAGCCTGTCTTTTAAATTTTTAATTAGTATAAATACCTACCTTTAAGAGGCTTAATGGAAAGCTATAAATGGAAAGTTTTTAGGCTCAGGAAGAAGTCTTTTACTAGCCTAGTAGGAGAAGCTTCCAAAGAGAAACAAGATAATGATCTTGTTGAAGTGAAGCTAAAATGTTTTTGACTAAAACAAAACATAAAAAAAAAACTCTACAGATTTCTGTTCTTTTCTCCAGTGATCTAAGAGGATTGTTTGAATGTCCTCAGACTGTCCTCATGACAGACTAATAAATTAAACACTGACACACAGCACCTTGGTTTTCCAGGTGAGGTGGTGACAGATGTGGCGCCATTGCCAGCCATTTCAGTCTAATCTGGTGATGGAGGAAGTAGTTCATCTTCAGTGACTATAAATAAGATCATATAAAAAGCCAATAAAACATTACAGCCATTGTTAGTTGATGCATGTGTCACTTAATTTAATAATATATGAGTATATTTACGTATTTTAATGCTACTTGCATTGACTTGATCCAAGCCAGAAGATAAATGGAATAGGAACTACTTTTTAAAGAATTGAATTCCGCACCATTTTTGGGGTATAATTTTAATACACAATTATTTGGTGGGAGAAAGCACCATTTATTTTAACACATGTTTAAATTTTGATATTACAATGTGTCTTTAATGTTTGAGAGTAATACTCAATGACAAGTGCTTTCCATACATCAGTTCCTATTTCTCGCCACAATCCTAAAATAGCAATTATGCCCATTTTAAGGATGAGAAACTGAAGCTTAGAGTAATGTAGTAGCTCAGCCAAGGTCGCACAGTCAGGATCGCACAGGCAGGATCAGCTTCAAATAATAATTACTTTAAGCAGAATTTCAATTGGAAAGCATTTGGTTGTAACAATAACTTCAACACAAAGTCTTTTTGTCCTTCTCACCCTAAACTATCTCCAGATAAGAGATTATCTGTGTTAGTTTACTTAGCCAAAAATCCTGTATTAATTTTTGTTCCACAGCCCCCAATGAATTTGCTTTGCATTTTCATGTCTTGTACTTCATGGTTGCGAAAGGTATACTACAGACCCACAAACCATGAATCCATGATGGAAACAAGGGGCAAATGGCAACGCTTCCTATATTTCCTCTACTTTAAGTTAAAAAACCAAAATCTTTCCAGAAAATACTCTCCTGGATTTTGTTTATATCTACAGTTTGTTACATAGTCACCCCAAGCTGCAAGAGAAGCACAGAAGTCATTATTTCATAGTCTTACCCGCAGGAGATGGAGCTTGGGCCAGAGAATGGTTCTTGGGTTGACACAATGCCAGGGCTACAGGTTAGCACTTGTGGAAGGTATTCATAAATTTTAAAGGTAGTGATTGGCATGGGGAAAAATAAGAGAATAATGCTTCACTTGGAAGCTTTGATTCAATTTTCCAAAAGAATATTTTGGATGTTATCTTCTCTAACTTCCTAGCCTGTATTTTTTGGAGATATGTATCATCTTTATTGAACACCTCCCTGGAGCAGGTACAGTAAGTGCATGATGACAAGAAGGTGTGACAGAGCTCTACCCCTGCTCTAGCTTAGGGTTTAGTTGTGAGATAAGACAAACATAAATTATAAAATATATAGGACAGTATGGTCAGAAGTACAGATTTCATTTTATTGTCAAAATTATGCAGAGGAGGTAAGCTTAAACAATCATGTATCACATTATAATTTAAACTGGTAACCTTTTTGTTTTGTTTTGTTTTGGTGGAACCAGGGATTGAACTCATGCCCTTGAGCTTGCCTGGCAAGTGCTTATTCTACTGAGTCATCTCCCCTGCCCAAACTGGTAACCTCTGAAGCAGGGTTTTAATTATTTTGTTAATCTCTAGCTAAATAATCAGAATGATTTTTAAGATAGGAAAGTTAAAAAAAACCCTGAATCAGTGATAAAAGGTTAAGATAATTAAAGATATCTAACTGAAATTAATAGCTGTTGGTAATGTTATAGCTGATGTTGGTTAATTCATCTAGTCAGGTTTAAATTATTATGCTTTAAGAACTTCAATATGATGTCTGCATTTAGGGAGAATTAATAGGATAAAGGTAATAACTGAGTGGTTACCCTTTAGCTGGTGTATGTAGAAAGTTCTATAGATTTAGTTTTATGCATTGGAGAGAGATTAAGTAGAGTTCTATATTCATTCCAGCAATTGGATATTAATGCATAGACTCATTTATTCATTCAAACAATTGTACCTTAGAGTTTCAGAGCCATGATTCTTATCTTCAGGAGCATGTGTTCTAGGAGGGAACTGATCTTCTAGTGATCTCGCTCATGTTATGGATTGACCAGCACTATTTAAATGCCAAAGTCAATTTTGACTATTTGAGTGAAATGACTGGTTACATTAAGTAAGTACATGAACTATAAACTTCAACTGACATATATTTATTGCTGTTAATTATAAAATATAAAATTACTTATATCAACTAAATATGATATTAAGAACTATGTATCTTAGCTGTATGTATTAAGAAACTATACTCAATGCTATTGAATTTGACAAAAATTTGGGAATTACCAGCCCAATTAAAAAACGTGGTTTTGCTGGCATGATTCACACAAGTATGCCCAAGAGAGTACCCATCACATAATGGACACATAATTAACAATTTGAAAAGTTGAACTTACTGCATGAAAGCAAATAAACCACCATATCTCTGTAGAATTTTATATTTGAAATATTAGTAGGACTTTTTATAACCAAGTTCTTCCACTTATAAAAACAAGATATTTTAGAAAAGTTATAGTTTGGGCTGGTTAACATGTATAATTAAAATTCAAATTATTGTGGCTATATGTGTATGCTAACTATTTTTTTGTGTGTATACTTTTTTAATACAAAATGGTTCTTCATTTATATTCCACTTTTTGTTTACTTTTGTCAGAAATGAATATTCCATTGCCATTCAAATATTGTAGGTGCATGAATTCAGCAAAGTAATACAATATAGTCCAGTCGTCTGTGGATTATCCGCAGGACTGCCAATGTCAGAAGTTGTTTACTTGAGCCTTTTACAGTTCAGCAAAACTTTTGAACTAGTACTGTTCAGACAAGATATCATGTCTGCATCTTGTACTATGAATCACTACATGAAGACAACTATATGCAATGTTTTAACTATTGTAACTGTCCTACTAACCTGTTTTGAAACTGTCTCATTGCTATTTTTTTCTCAATAAATTCATATAAAAAACAAAGTTCAAATTATTGTGCTTTAAGAGCTTCCATAGCAATTTAGACGGAAATGCTTAAAGTAGTCCATAAAAGGTTTTTATGGTGTGCCTGAATTCTCTGTTAAACTGGAAAGCCAAGTTGTTCTGATGTCCTGGGAACAAAATGACATAATATTATATTTAGTTGAGAGCAACGTTTTGGTTGGCAGTTGCTTACTTGATGTGAAGATTTGCTGGAAGTGTTTTGTTGTAGTACCTTGGTTTATATACCTATATTTTCAATTTGAAATACCCATTATATCTGTGTTGGTATTTTTTCAAAGGAGGGACTTTAGTGTCTTCAAATTCAAAATTCCCAGAAGTTTATAAGCTTAATGATACATGGAGTGGTGGTCCATTCATTACTGTACTTTTCTGTAGCCTTATTTTCTATAAATCATAAACATATATATATACTAGGTAATACTGAAATTGGAGTGGGTTTCTATTCGGTAAAAGGAGGAAAAATTTTTATTATATAAGTGGGTGTGGAATATAACTAGTAATTTAACTCTTTGGTGATGGGTGATTTATAACCGTATTTTATCTGTTCAGGTACATATATTGGAGACACAAGTGTAAACAACATATAATTCTACTCTTAAGGAACTTAATATTTAATATGTAGGTGCTGGTAAGAGAAAGCATGGTGAGACAATGAGGTGAAGGTGAGAGGATCTTGGCTGTGTGTGTAGGAGCAGCCTCTAGTGATTTTCCATCACAAATGCTATTTAGTTTTGGTTTTTCGATACTAAGGACTGAATCTAGAGCCTTGCACATGCTGGGCAAGGGCTGTACTGCTGAGCTGCATCCTTGAACCTTGGAAATTTTTTTATGTAATTAAAATGAATGAGACCCTTTATATGAAATCAGATTCTTAATGTGGAAATAAGTTTCTATATAGAGAAGCCATTTAACAGCATGCTTAAGACCTTAAAAATCTGGAGCAAAACTGTGAGCAAAACTGCCATTTCTTAGTTCTAGGGACTTAGGCAAGATGAAGGGTCTATGTTGAAGCATTCCCATGTGTAAGATGGGAAGGACAGTACTGACTAACTCAAATGGTTGTGACAAGGATTAAATGAATTAATATTTATTACAGGCTTAGAATAATGCTTATCTTAGCAAGTGCTATGAGTGATTCTTAAATGTAATCTTATAAATCTAGAACCATTTTAACACACTTATTTTCTGGTTACCCTTGAAACAATTTGTGTGTTGTGCACTCTGTTTCTAATTCAATGAAGATATTTTTAGTGGCCTAAAGTTCCCATAAGTGGCATTGGGAAGTGTGTTCAATATTTGAATATGCTATAGTCTTGATGGTGGGAAGTAAGTTGCTTATGTATATTAACGTCTCTAGCTATTTTATATAGATATGCATATAATTATAATTTTAATCATTTTAAGGGACCTAGGTAACAAATACAAAGTCTTCATAACTTTTCAAAGCCTAGTACATTGGTGATAATAGAAATAGTAATCATTATTAAAAAAGTAAAAATAATATGGATGCTAGTAACTTCAAACCTCAGTTAACTTCTACAGATATATTTAGGAATGCTATAACTATAAATATTAATTCAACTGTGACAAAAAATTCAAAGAAAACTAAAACAATTTTTCCTTGATTACTAGACCATCTTGTGATAATTGAAGATTCTTAATTTTCCTTGTATGTATTTGGAATTAGGTATGTTCTAAAGGGGATTAGAACATTCTGAAGAAGAATTCTAAGAGTTCAGTCTCAATTGTTAATAAAGTCAAATTGTAGTTTTTCTCCAATGACTACATAAGAGAAGTAATTATTTGGGGAATACAGTAAATTAATGAGTTTTTTAAAATCATTCTGAACACTGGTAAAATTATTTGAGATCCCCGGGTCCAAGGCTGAGCTGCTTTTTGTTTGCGACTAACAATGTCTTGGTTTCCAGCTGGAAGTCTTCTGGGACTAGTTCAAGTTCTGAGAGTGAGATCTCACAGAAAAACTCATATTTGTAATGTGAGCTTCATGAGGGTGACAGGGAAATGGGACTGGTGTATAAAATTGGGCAAAATAAACAAAAGTAGTTTGCTGTGCATCTTAAAACTCCAATTTATGTCAGGGAATATGTAAATTATCTGTAAAAGCTTTTCTCCCTGTTGTATTTATTCGTGTTTGGGGAAGATGAATTTGGTGGAATCTGTGGAAAGAAAGCAATTAAGAAAGTTTTAGCTAAATAAAATGAGGGGATAGATGCAGGTATATCATGTGACAGAAGCCTTAGCTTGAAAAACTGAAGTCATTTTCTTTTTTAAAAATTTATTTATTTGTTTGATACAGGGTTTTGCGATGCAGTTCAGACTCATAGTGATCCTGTCTCAGCACCCCACAGGGCTGGAATTACAGGCATGCACCATCACACTCTGTTTCAGGGTTGATTTGGTGTCCTTGGGTTCAGGGGCCAACATAACATGTGGTACTGGGGATTGAACTCGGGCCATTGCGCTTGCCAGCCAGGTGCTTAGACCATGGAGCTATCTCCTAACCCCTTAAAATTATTTTCAGAGACATAACAGGTTTTGTTCACATTCTTAAATTAAACTGTCAAATTATTGAAAGAAATATTCAATTATTTTATAATTCTAATTTTACTTTTCAAAGCAATTAGTTCATGAAAAAAGAATTTGATTCTATAGACAAGAAGTTGTGGTGGGGAGATGACCCCCATCCTTGCACAGAATAATGTGTTTTTTTTCCTTATTTGTGCAAGTTTTATTTATATTTTCTCTTTCGAATCTTGTGGAGGTACAAGCAAGGAAACATAGAGGGAAGATGAGATATGGAGGGAAGAACTAGGAGAGGTGGAAATGAATCCTGTAAGTGATGAAGAGGATGGGAAAGGTGTCCGCCAGACGGAGGCACCTGGTTACTCCAAGAGGGCAACAGTGCATAGCACAGAAGAGCTCTTGCTCAAGAGAAGGGTTCCTGATGAGACCAATCACCAGGCTTCCAAGCACAGCTCTGATCACAGCCCCAGAGCCACTTGCCTTAACTGTGGCCACTCCAGCACCAGAGAACTTAATGCTTTGTCAGTGTCCCTTGAAATGGTGCTGATTTTGATTTGGACGATGTGGCTGGAGACAGGAGAGGCTGGGGAACACAGAGCTGCTCTCCTCTCTAAATGTCTTCAGTTGTGCCAGTACTGCGGTAGTCAGCAGTGGGCTCAGCAGGCAAGTGGTGCCCCTGACTGCAGCAGGGGTGGAGGCAGCGTTGGCAAAAGTGTGCAGTGTCTGGAGGTGTGAGGGGCTGTGGCAGGTGAGCTGCTCCAGCACAGAGACGGAGCAGGACACTGAGGCACTATTTTAAGATTAATCATGATTTCAGTGGATGATCAATTGTGAAGAAAATAAATTGAGATGTTAAGCCTTTAGAGAAGGCTTTTTTAGTCATTTGGGTGACAAATAACAGCCTGGATTGTATGACCCACTGGGAATGGAAGAAAGATAACAGTTTGAGAGAGATTCTGAAAATTTAATGGCAAAATTAAGGAATTTGAGGGTGGTATGTTCCAAGAGAAAGTGTCTCTGTTTATTGCACTCTTTGAAAAACATAAATAAATAAGTCACATTTAGCACTTAAAAAGTAATCAAAACTTATAAAGGCTGGTGAATTCTTTTTTTCTTTTTCTTTCTTTCTTTTTTTTTTTTTTTTGGTCTCTTTGACATAGGGTCTTATTATGTAGTTCAGGCTGGCCCAGGGTGGCTTGAACTTGTAGCCATCCTTCTGCTTCAGCTTTCCACGTACTGGGATTACAGGCATGTGTCACCATGCTCAGCTGGTGATGAACCAATAACAGGAAAAAAATTAAGTTATGAGTGAAAATTGAAGAAATGCAACTAGAAACCACCTAGACTCAACTAAAATCTAAAACTTTCTGTGGCTTTTATTTACTGACCACCACCACCACCACCAAACACTGGCCAATTACTGTGAGGATGACCCTGCTTGGATGAAAGAAACATCTTTCTACAAAGTGGAAAGGGAGATAAACTGTATGGAAAGCTATAATTTAAATAATCTTTTCCATTACCTGTTTACTTGCTTTATTGTTTGTTTTCCCACTAGAACATAAGTTTTGTAAGAGTAAGTATGGGGTTTTTTTGCTCATGTTTATGTACTTAAAGCTAGGGAAGGAGTCAATCAGTATTTGATAAATGAATGAACACTATCTAGCATGTTGGACTGAAGACATCAAGAAAAAAGTGCCACCTCATGTAGTTTTGTCCAACAGAAGATAATGAGAAGTTTCTGTATACTCACCACAGGACACATATGGCTACTAAGCTTTTGAAATGTGACTGGTGCAACAAAGGAACCAAATTTTATAGCATATAACCTGAATTAACTTCTAACTAATTGTACATGACTGCATGTGTGTATGGAATATTGTCAGTAGTTAGGAAAACCTGCCTCCTTTAGGTAGATGTAACGTACGCCAGGGCAGGGGGTATATTAGTGTAGGTCTTGCAGGCATAGCAAGGGATTTGCTCCTGGGCCTGTTTTATTAATCCTGATTCCAAGGACAGCAGCTGTTTGCCAAACTCATGTGAAGCACAAGTCACTGCCCCAGGGATTGAGAGCAGGGAAGTGTGTGGATCCAAAGCTTTAGAATTAAGTTAAGTTTACTCTGAAGGTCTTTGTGAACTTAGCTTTTAGGCTGCTACAAGTATAGGCTACATCCCTGTGTAGATGGCTAGAAATCAAGATTTAAGAATTTTATTCACATTTCTTCTTATGACAACTAATGATAATTGCATCCAATTATCAAAAGAAGGACTAAGCAATACACTCTTAATAAATACTGAGACGCCCAGGAATACACAGCTTGAAAAACAACATGTTCAAACGTTTTAAGCATAGCAGATACTCACAAATACTTACATATTTTAAAATATTCATTAAATTAGATAAATACTTTTACATATCTAATTTATATTAGATTGGAATGCCGCTGCTACTATTGCATTTTTGTTTTGTTTTAGCAAAATCTTTGAATTACTTATAGCTTTTTCCATTAATATACAATTATCCTGATTTACTTCAGTTCCCCGTAGCTGGACTATGGGAGGTTATTCAACAGTGTGTTAAATTGACCTTACATTCAGAATTCACCCAGCAACAATACCTATCAATATCATGTATTGAACTGTTTACAGGAGCAGATGTTTGGCATGTTTCATGCTACATTTGGGAATAGTCTCTACTGAAGAAAGGAAAACACGCTTCAGACCTATTCACATAATTTATGAAAGTGAATAGGGATTGCTCACAAAGAGAGAATGCTGGACAGGCTATTATATTCAGCAAGATAAAGCAGACTGTGTGAAAATTCCCAAAGTTGGCCAGTACAACAGAAGACAAAGAGATATTAATATGTTCTTGGGGAAGGAGATTAATTCTTTAAGGAACAAACAAGAAAGAAAGTAGAGGAGCCTCTTAGGGTTTCCTAAAGACTTGGTTCACCTCACAGAGGTTATTTGTTTTCACTATTTGTATAAGGGGAAATATTTATGAGAATCTAATTTGCATTACAGAAAAAAATTGGATATTTGAATCTAAAGATTTGAAAGAAACTAAGTGTTATTGAGACATACCACCTGTTTTATTCTAGGATGAACTTTATAAAACTCTTGCCAAGGGTCATTCAATTGGCGGTTCAACAAGTTCTGGATGGAGGGGTCAGTAGTGCCCACACTGGGCCATTTTGTGCTTGGAGAATGTGACACAGAGGTCTCGGTGACTCCTGTTCATCTGTGCACTTTGGAACGGCTGGGGTCAAACACAGTGCCCTCAGTTCCTTTTGCCATAAAAGTTATTTGGATATCTGAACATATGAGCAGGTCTCCAGGCTAGATATGCCTCACTTTGAGAAGTACTAAAAGTTATTGATTTAAGCGTGTGTGTGTGTGTGTGTGTGTGTGTGTGTGTGTGTGATGGTTTAGATCTAGATGTCCCTATCAGAGCCTTGTGTACTCATAGGCAGTGCTTTTGGAAGTTGCCTGGACCATGTGGCTAGAGCAGGTCAGCTGCTTGGAGGTGGGGTCTGGCCACTGGGGCTGTGATCTGGGCAATGGTGCGTCCTCCTTGGATTGCCTCCTTCCACACACTCTCTGCTTTCTCTCTGCCTAAATGTGTGCAACTATTCCTTCACCAGGGCCCAAGGCTATCCTGCCTTGGAGCCAGCTGATGAGGGACTAAAGCATGAGCCAAAATGAGTTTCTGCTCTTTTAGGTTTTGAGTGTGGGGTATTGTGCCCCAGAAACCTGAAGAATGCCTGAGACAGTTTCTTCTTGAATGTGTACAGCTGACTCAGACTCCTGCTCTTGTACATATTTCCATGATGGCCTGGGCTGCAGAGACAAGCGGAGCTTCTCTTTTCTGTTTACACAGATGCCCTCCTCCCCTTCCTCCTCTGGCTCCTCTGGTCTCTCTCCTCTGTTCTCCTTTCCTCTCCTCTCCTACTGATATTACACCACATTCATCAATTTAACAAACGTTGCACTTACTGTTGCTTCTAGTTATCTTTTCTGTAGACTAAAATCAGTAAATCTTAGTTGCCTGTGTGGCTCTGAAGGCATAGCTCCATTCTGTACTAAACAACAGTCCTTTTGGACATATTCATACAATTTAAAGTTTATTTTGATTATTTACCCTTATCAGATTTAGCCCTGTTTCTAACCATTTAGCTTCTTTTCAATTTTGGATTCAATTACCTAATATGTTCAGTTTTCCTCTTGAAAACGTTTTTATGTCCTTTATATTCTCATGTAAGAAATTGATAAATGATGAAACAAACAGAACCCTTGTGATCCTGGGGTATAGATCAAAGCTTATATTCCTCTATTAATTAGGATCCTGTGAGTATAGCTATTGAAAAGTATGTTACTCATTGTCTACAGACTTGGTGCTTACTTATTCCTTTTTGTTAATAATTTTAAGTTGAAAAATCTTCTAAAGGTCTCACTGGAGTTGATATATGTGATACCATCTTCATTTTCTGTAATTACAGGCATACATCAAGAAGAAAAGGTCATTTGACTATTTTCATTATCTCCTGATATTATCCCTTTAGCATATTTCATAGGAAGCAAACAATACTTCAAGTCCCCAAGCAGACACATATAACTGATACAGGATATGAACAACAAATTCAACTCTCACATAATTATTAGAAGCAGCAATGACATCCTATGGGCATACAAAATATAGTAACAAATTGCTTCAGTACATGGAATGAGAGCTACTGTTTTCTCATCAGCAGAGGTCTTGAAGTAATTGATGTTTTATTTAGAACAAATAAGAACCTCTGAACTGCTGCTAATGCTTTGTTTATTAAGGTTTTTCCTATGTTTTCCAAAGAACTGCAAATCTTTAAAATCATGAGCTATATCAATGACACTGAACTCCAGGATATTTATGTACATTTTGGACAAAATAGAACAGTACACAAAGAATCCCTCCACAAAGATAAAGCCCTTGTGGAAAAGATGCATTGTGATAATTTGGTCGGATACTACAAAATGGATAGAAAGGAAAAATTTTAAGACCAGATTTCCTTTTCCTTTGCAGCAAATGAAAATAACATTTATTGTGCATCTAAGAATCAGAAACAGAAACAAAATAATAACAGAACCCCTCATAAAACCCTGTCATCTCTGGTGTAGTAAAACAAGATTAGTTTCTTGTAAAGATTCAGCTGTGCCCTCCTCACTTGAAATGGACAGATATTCTTTGCGTCCGTGTAACTCTAAGACCTCATTATGTAGGCTTCCTGCCTTTACGCTAAATTTTATTCTACGTGGCCAGACATTAAATTGCATAGATATTGCTATAAGATCAGTGTTATTCTTTCTTTTGGTAAATGTTAGGCTATCTTTAAAAGTTTTGTATCCTGTGTTTCCTTTTCTGTATTTAGAAGCATGAGCATTTAAGACTCTCATAATTCTAAAAGTAGTGTTATCATAAGTGTTTAGTATATATTTATTGAAAATAATGTAACATGAGGCAAGACCAAATGATGTTTCTGAGGTGCAAAAATCTATTTTTGTAAGTATAGGTTTCTTTGACTGTGTAATGTTTCTAATACAATGATGAGAAAATTGCTCACACTCATATATGTTCAACTTTAATGATCCCTATGATTTGTCATGATCAGAAGTTACACAAGTGTACCCAAATCCTCTGACTTAAGTATATCCTGTTATTTTGTCAAATGAGTTGAATTCTAATTAGAAAATAGTGATCCTATCCATTTGAGGGATTTGGTAGTTGAGAAATAGGTAAGGGTTAACATTAAACTTTCATAGCTAGGAAAGTTTCATAGCTGTAAATCTTTCATACTGGAAATATACCTATATTATTATAACATTTCATTAGAGATTTACATTCTCTGTAATTTTAGAAAGTACAATGAGTATTATTTTATTTCCTTGATATAATTAACTCATAAGTATTGGTTAGCAAGGGCAGTTCATTGAGATTATTAGAAATGCTGAGTTCCCAAACAGGAATGTCAGGAGATATAGCCAGTTCTGTGTTCTTACAGAAGGGATACATTTCCTATGGGTGAGAAAGGGAGATCAGGCTAAGGACAGGACCGCTGCTTCTCCTGCCCTCAGATTCCCAAAGTGAAGGAAGTCCCAGTCATCATAAACTTGACAGAACAATAAGACTATGCAAAATTGGCTTTCTTTGTTTCATTAACACTGAAAGCTACAGTTTAAAAATGAAGATGGAAAACCTGTTGGGGCCGAGACTCAGTAGTAACAATTATTCTTTACCATCCTCCTCTCTTCCTAAGATGTAAACCATGTTGCCTCCCTTAAAAAAATTTCCCTCAACTTTCTCAAATCTCAAGATTGGAATTTACGTTTATGAAAATGAAACAAAAAAGTCCCACTGTGGCTCAGTTCCTTCACACTTTCCCACCTCCTGAGCTATCTTCTTCTCTGCACTGGTGGGAGCTTTTTGTTCTCATCATGTGGGTAACTGCTATCTGATGTTGAAGCCCTCTTCCAAGGTAAGTGGTTGAATGTTGTCATACCAGGAGGAAATATTTTTGTTTTGTTAATGGCCTATCGAATTATGTGTCAGGTTATGATACTGGAATGTGCTAACTGTGGGGCTTCTCGCCTTCAAGGCATTTGAATCTCCAGTCACCTTTGCAATTATTACACTGATAAAACTTACAGGTTTGAGCCTGTATCACACATACCCTGGGAAACAGCTCCCAATTTGCAGCCCTACGTTCTATATTCCACCAGTTCCAGGGCACATTTTTTTTTTCAGTTTTGATACTGTAATATGCTTTAGGTTAGCTTGATTGTGGAATTTAAAAATGATTTTTTACATCTGAGGTACATATTGATAATAAAATACTTATTGTAGTGAGGCAAATTTACATTTGGCCATGTCACATAGTGTTTTGGTGACATGACAACCTTCAATCTAGTAATTTAACAAAAATCTCTACCACAGAACTGTGTCATTGACTGTAATCCTGGTATTGTACATTGGGACACTAGACCTACTCCTCCTATGTAGTGCTCCTTTCTTATGTCCTTTGGCCTATTTCCTGCTCTGTTTCTGTCCTAATAACTACTACTTATTCTCTATCTCTATACATGTGGCTTTTTTTCTTTCATTTTTACATGCAATTGAAGTCGTACAACATTTTCCCTGCCTGTAGCTTAATTCACTTAGCATAACTACGGTTAATCAAGATGTTCTCTTTCTTACTGGTACATTCAAGAGGTGAGGTCAAAACATGTGGTGAATATTTAGACTTTAAAAATTTATTAGAAGAAAAGACA